>PKSG01000167.1:1435-26266 GCA_002916505.1 Tolypocladium paradoxum
AACTGCTTGACCTTTTCGACCTCGTCCCAGCTGCCCATGAAGATGCCGGAGCGGTCGTGGATGTGCTCGGGGTCCACCTCGAGCATCCTCCGCATCTTGCTGTCGACGGCCTGGCCGCCGGCTGCGGCAGTCAGCACAAAGACTTGTGCGGGTTACATTCAGCGGGAGACGTACCATTTTCGAAGACCATGGCCATGGGCGCGCACTCGTACAGGATGCGCAGCTTGCCCTTGGGGCTCTTCTTGTCGGCCGGGTAGGCGAAGATGCCGCCGTAGAGCAGCGTGCGGTAGGCATCGGCCACCATGCTGCCAATGTAGCGCGAGCTGTAGGGCTTGCCGTCGGCCTGGGCCGTCTTGAGCGAGTTGAAGTAGTCGACGGTGGGCGGCTCCCAGTACAGCGAGTTGCCCTCGTTGACCGAGTAGATGTGGCGGGCCTTGGGCAGGCGCATGTTGGGGTGGGTGAGGATGAACTCGCCGATGCCGTTGTCGAGGGTGAAGCCGTTGACGGTGGCGCCCTTCATGGTGAGGACGAGCTGGGCCGAGGCGCCGTACATGGTGAAGCCGGCGGCGACGAGCTCGGTGCCCGGCTTGAGGATGTCCTCCCGGCTGCCCTTGGAGCCCTCGGGCAGCTTGTGGACGGCGAAGATGGTGCCGACGGAGACGCCGGCGTCGAGGTTGGAGGAGCCGTCGATGGGGTCGCAGGCGACGGCGTAGCGCGCGCCGTCGGCGTTGTCGAAGAAGATGACGTCGTCCTCCTCCTCGGAGACGAGCAGCGCGCACTTGCCGCACGAGCGCATGGCCTCGATGAAGAGGTCGTTGGAGATGACGTCGAGCTTCTTCTGGTCGTCGCCCGTGGCGTTGGCGGAGCCGGCGAGGCCCGTCAGGTTGACGAGGGAGGCGCGGCGGATGTAGTAGGCGATGGACTTGAAGGAGAACTGCAGCGCATGGCAGAGGAGGCTGTTTCGGATGCGTGAGTGTGCTTGCCCGTTGGGGGCCGCGAGAGGGCGTACGTACGTAAAGTCACCCGTGGCCTCCCTGTGCTTGGCCTGCTCCTCGTTGAGGAAGCGCGTGAGGGTCACGATGTTGGTGTTGACCTTTTCGCCGTTGCCGTTGTCCGCCATGGTGCCGGATCTGCCTCTGATGTCTTGAATTGCACGGTGCCCGTTCGGGAGGCAGATGTCGTCGCTGATGGAGCTCGGTTCAATGGCACCGGATGGATCGAGGGGCTGCGCGGGGTATTGTGGGGGATGAAGATGCCGCAAGACAGGTCACGAGGGTATTCGTTGAAGGGCGAGGTTAAAGGGGGAGAGGACGGAGCAGGACGAAGCGAAAGGCAGCCACGACATGATAAGGCAATGAATGAATGGATACCTGGGTAATTGCGCGCTCGCCGTGATCCCGGGCGCTCCCATTCTCGCCCACGCACCCGTTCCGTCACAGGCATCTGTCCCGGACTCCCGGCGCTCACGAAGCGTGCGCGCAACGGCTGTCCAGGAGTCGGTCTCGACCCCGGGCTGCTGGGATTGGTGGAGTTGGACGTGCCGAATCTGCGCCCAGCGCCAGAGGATTTCCCGGAACTTCGAGTATGGATAAAAATGTCGCTGCTCAGCCACATCTTGTGCAGAAGCTGTTGGGCCCAGCTGTGGCTAGTGTCCATCGGCCCTGTCCCCATGGGTAAAGTCGACGCCGCCGAACCTCGGCATGTGCGCCCTCTATTCCCGCGCAGACGGACCGCACCGCCCATCACCGTCTATCCTCATCCGCCGCGACACTCGCTCCTCCATTCGATATCCTCCATCTCGATATCCTCCATCCCTCCCTCCCCGCCGTCGTCATCGGCGCACTCCGCCGCCCGCCGCCTCGCGCCAGCTCTCCCTCTCCACCACCACCACCAAACACATCTACAATCTACACATCTACATTCGCCGACATGGTCGCAGACACCCTCGTCTACCACCCCTCGGTGGCCCACTACCTCCGCTTCGTCGCCACCACCGTCGGCCGCGACAAGCTCCTCCGCACCGTCCAGTACTTCGCCCGCTTCTACGCCTGGTACCTGCTGCGCACCAACGGCACCCCCGCCCAGATGGCCCCCTGGGACGCCCTCAAGAAGCACTTCGCCCTCACCCGCAAGATCCTGCGCTTCGGCAAGGCCGTCGAGCACGTCAAGGCCGCCGCCGTCGCCGCCGACGCAAAGGGCACCCACCCCTTCCTGCGCTACGCCGCCCTCGGCCGCCAGATCGGCTACGCCGGCTACCTCACCTTTGACGCCGTCGCCCTGCCCGACGCCCTCGGCGTCCGCAGCTGGCAGGGCGCCAAGACGGCTCAGCGCCAGGCCTACCGCTTCTGGGCCACGGGCCTCGTCTTCAGCGTCGCCGCCCAGCTGTACACCCTCTACCAGCTCAAGCAGCGCGAGGCCAAGATCGACCGCAAGGACGGCGAGGGCGTCGTCGAGAGCAAGCGCATCAGCCTGTACGTCCCCTCTTGCAACCACTGTCTAGCCGAGTCTGAATCTAACAACATGCCTTCCAGGGAGCGGAATGTCAGCCGCCTCCAGCTCCTCTCCGACCTCGCCGATCTCACTGTGCCCACCTCCGCCCTGGGCCTCGCCAACTTTGACGACGGCTTCGTCGGCCTGGCCGGTACCCTCAGCAGCTTGATCGGCGTCTACACCCAATGGAAGAAGACTGCCTGATGAACGCGATACCACCATGATGTGACGGAAGGCGTCACCACTCCCATCTACGATACGTTCATGTGCCAAACCATTACCTCGACTCGAGGAGCCATCTTATCGGGCTGTAGGGAGCGCAAGCTGTGCCCAATTTACATGTACTATATTCCGAGAGCACTTAGCGGGGCGAGACGCGTACGGGCTTGACGACGACGGGCACTCCCCATTTCGCATTCGCATTCGCATTCCGCAATTCCATAGAAAGCACTTTTGCTTGGTTTGAATTGACCGACGTCCAATGCTCCAGAACCGCGCAAAAGAGCAGAGGTCAAAAACAATTAGAATGGAAACGTGGCAGGCATTCTGATAATCGTACAGCCGATCCCTTCGTGCTTTTCTCCCTGTCACATCCTGAACGGCCACTCTTCGGCCGCGTAGTCGTCGTGTTGCTGTCGCATGAGGTAGGTCGCGTTTTCGTTTCTCATCATCAGAACCACTCCCCTCCTTACCTCATCATCCCACGTTCCTTCATGCGAACCGCGCCCAAGCGCCCGTCGATTTCATATCCTTTTTCGGCCTCTTCTCCCGGCATTCAGAAAAGTAAAAGAGACGAAAGAAACATAAAAAGGGAACAACAATAACCCATCTCCCTTTACCCCTCGTGGAGGCTGGCGCATCGTGGTGGCACGATCCGGGCGGCAACATCTATTACCACCGGTCAAGGACGGTTCCTCGCAAGGTGCAACGCGCAAACAGCGACGCAAGCCCAAGGAGAAGAGGGCAGGAGTGGAGGATTTACCAGTAGCGTCCACCTCGGTCATACTCACGAGCATACCCATCCCGCGGCGGGTACGCGGGCTCTCGCGGGGGAAAGTCTCTCGGGGGACGGTCGTACGGTCGGCCGCCGTTGGCATACGGGTCGGGCGGAGCGGGCGGATAGTCGCGGCGGTACGGATCCTCGTAGCGTCCTCGGGGCGGCGGGTAGTCGTCCACAGGGCGACGAGGGGGGGAGCGGTAACGGGGACCTCTGTCGTCGTAGTACTCGCGTCGAGGGCTTCGGTCACGGTACCCATACGGGCCTCCCTCCCGGCGAGGGCTGTAGCCACCAGCACCAGGAGCACTAGCAGCAGCACCCCGAGGAGGCCCACGGCGATCAAAGTCCTCGAAAGGAGGCACGTACGGTCGGCGGCCAGGCGAGCGAGAGCGGCCACGGTCACGAGCAGGCATGTCGGGTTGAGTCTAAAGTCAAACGCGTTCGTTAGAGGCGCACGCTGTTTGTGCAAAATATTGCACACTGGGAAGACTCACGTCAGCCACGCATTCGACGCGGTTGCCCTTAAACTCCCGGCCATCAAGCTTCTCAACGGCGGTTCTCAAGTCTGCAGCGGTCTCGAACTCGACAAAACTAGACAAGCGGTTAGCCAGAGCTGCCAGCAGGGACAAGGACACGCTGGAACGTAGGCTCGACTTACCCTCTGCCATTAGACTCACGTCCGGTCTCAGAGTAAACCACGTCCAGGCTGGACTGGCGCGCAAAGTCTTTGAGGTCCTATTTCCAGATTCCACGTAAGTTGCTGTTCCCAGGAGGATCTACGTGAATGGCGAGATGCTGAGGGAAAGGCCGCGAGTCCGCCAGATCGCATCCATCAGAGCAAAGCCAGAGGGCTGTCGTGACCAGGGAATCGCCAGGGAAAAGGTGCCCGTATACAAAGCCAGTCCAAAGACATGCAACAGGTGGATCAAGGCGCCAATCCCGGCCGACGAACACGGGTGAACAACTGCTCCAGGGGGTGAGGGTGGGAAAGGAGGGATCCATGGAATCCGGGGAGAAGAAACGGGAAGTGTAAACAGACCTGCCAACTGGTTTCGTTTGGGAGTCCCGTGATCTGCATCCTGTGAGGAGTACGTCGAGGTCGCGGAGGAGCCCGCTCATGGTTGCCAAATCCGCCGCCCTCCCGGTTGCGGGATCCACGGGCAAACTGGACGGTCAGGCGCTCTCCCATGAAGTCGGATCCGTCTGGTCACAGAGTATGTTAGCTAGAAGTGTTCAACGTCGATCGCTTCTCGGGTCGCGGGTGGGTGTCACGTACGGAAAGCTGTGAAGAAGATCAGCATGGTCAGCGAAAAGAAAGACCAGGTGGTGGCGGGGGTGCGACGTACCAGGAACCACATCTCGGGCATCCATGGGATCCTTGTACTCGATGAAGCCGAAGCCATTCATCAGCTTCACCTCAGTGATCTCTCCAGTGCCATGGGTCGCAAAGTGGGCCTCGACGTCGGCCTTGGTGGCTGCGAGCAGCGCGTCAGCATCGTCTGCAACGGGCGGATGGAAGGATCACGCACCATTTCGAGGGAGGTTGCCCAAATAGAGCCTGGTGGCCGAAACCTCGGTCATGATTGCCGGCAATCAAGTCAACAGCTCCTGGGGGTGTCGCGTTCGATCTTGCGGGGGGTCTTCGTATACAGAACCTGGGGTCTCTTCTCGCGGAGTCCAAGGAAAGGGTCGCGTGCGGGCGCCGGTGGCGGTTGAACGAAGAGTGCTGCTGGCGATGCTTCCTCGGTGAGGAGAAACCAAACCTGGGGAAGTTTAGCCAGCGGGATGCGATCGAGGCTGGTGGACTGGGGCGGTCAGCCACGGCAGAACATCCCGAAAGGGCATGGTGGCCCAATGTCCCGCCCGCGCCAACGTGACCCAGCGATCCAGCCAATCAGTTCCGCTCAATGCTGGCTGTGCATCAAATGAATATCGAGACAACAGCGACGCGAGTTTGGTGATGCCACGAAATCCTTGCATTCAGGCACGATAAGTTTACGTAGCTGTTTATTCCTCTTGGCTCAGTCGCACGACGCATGCGAAATCAGCAACAGCCTCCGCAGCCTACATCTCCACGACAAAAGGTATCAGATCAGCAGTGCCAGGTCTAGAAGTGCCAATTCTCGTATATAGAACTCATAACTATTTTTGGCATACGCCGAGTCCTCTCTGGCTACGTACGTACGGAGTATTACATCGCCACGTATTAAAAACTCCCCGATAGACGCCTCGCTCCGTGACTCTGTGATATCAAAACGACAGGCAAGGACGTGCTGCAAGATACTCTGCCTCAATCCTCGTCAAACAAAACAGCCACAATCTCGTCGAGCATGGTGAACACGAGGTGCGCACTGTGAAGCCAGTCAGCCATCGATCCACTCTTCCCAAAGACAGCACAACACCGTCACTTACTTGAGCCGCGCGTTGTTAAACGTCGCAAAGATGCGCCGACTCGCCGCCTGCGCATTCACGCGCCCCACGACGTTGCCCGCCAAGTCCGGCACCAGCGTCGCGAGCATGAGGCTGGCCTCCGTGCGCGTCTTCTTCCTCTCCGCCGCCCCTCGCGGCTTCCAGTCCTGCTGTAGCTCTCCGTTTGGCCACAGGTTGTCCGTGACCATGCCCAGGTACCGCAGGATCGACTCGTCCTGAACCAGCATCTTGATGTTGTCCCGCACCTTTCTCTCGATAGTTCCACCGAGGAGCTGCTGCAGCACCACGACCACCGCCCTCCCCCGCAGCCAGTTGTTTCCTCTGTTGAGCTCAAACACTTCCAAGAAGATGTCGCAGATGGGCTTGATAAACGGCTCGAGCTCCTTGTTCTCAAATGCATTCAGTTCCGCTTCCGCCTCTGCCGCGGGGAACGTCTCCTCGTTCACGTTGAGCGGCATCGAGTTGAGCTGGCTCGTTGCCGCCGCAATAAGGTTCTGTCCCGCAACGGAAATCTGGTCGAGCACCGGAATGTTGCCCAGGATGTCGTCCATGCCGTCTGCTACTGAGTCGTATAACCGCGTCATCATGTCTTTTTTGTCTTCGCGGTCCAGGATGTCCTGGCCTTGCGCAATGACGCTCTGGGATAAAAAAGCCCGCAGCTCTCGACTGCGGCACACGTCTGGCAGGAGCAAGAGCTCTCTCAGGTACTTCTCCAACGCTGCCCGCCTCTTGCGGAGGAATTCGCTCTGAAACTTCATAACCATGCGCCGCCTAGGAAAGTCCAGATTTCGCACCGACGGATACCTCGACCGCAGTTTCTGGTGAAGATCATGGAACTCACTATACCTCCTCGTGACTATCCAGGACGCCGCAGGCATCTGTTCTCCGGCGTTGCGCTGGACTTCCACGACGTAGAGCGCAAACTCCCTGCCGTCTTCCTCCCTGCCCACCTGGATAGACTTGATCTTGATAGTTGAGCGGCCGTAGAGGCTGTTGTCGCTTTCCTGGACCACGTATTGCTGGCGCTGGAGCTCTTTGCGCCTTATTTCTCGCTGCAAGCTGGCCTTGGATTTGCGGAGAATACGCAGTTCCGACGTGTTGTTTGTCAGCTCAGCCTTCCTCGTCAACGAGTCCACAACGGCTTCCTGTGCCACCAAACGTTCGATGTCATTCGTGAGAACTGTGATGGCCTCGGCGAGTCCGAGATCGCCAGGCGCGGCCTCGTGTACTTCATCGTCATCTGCGGGAGCCACGCCATCGTCCCCTTCCTCGACCTCGTCTGCTAGAGTCTTGTCTTCGTCATCAAACAGATCATCATCGACAAATACGCCGATACGCGAGGCAGCACTGACGAGTCCCAGGGAAGAAAGGCTGGGCTTCTCAGACTCTTTCCCCAAAATCGAAGACCTGCCGGCATCGATCGAGCCTCGGTTCGAGTCATTATCGTGTGCGGACATAAAACTGGGCTCGTTGTCTTCAGCACCGAAGAGCGAGGCACGAAGATCCTCTGCCGTCTGCGGCCGATCGTCGTCCAGGATGTTGCTGAGCGCCTCCTCCACGGCCTGGACGACTTGGGTATCCGGGACCGGCTGACCTGACGCATCCTGGTCGAGACTCTGCACCGAATCCAGCATGCCATCGTGGTCCAGGTCATCGTCGTCAAATAGGGGATTCGGAGAGTTCTCGTCGAGAGATCTGCGTGATGTGGCCAGGGCATCGAGCCCGTTGCCCTGGCCATTGCCATTCAGACTCTGCAAGTCTGAAGCCGAGCCAGAACGCCGCGCTGCGGCACCCGACGGCGGCACCAGTCGAGCCAGGGGCTTGGGCTTGGACTGGTAGGACGGCGCCGCTCGTTGCATCGGCGGATGTTGCTGTTGCTCCAAATGGCCGGATGGAGCAGGCGGTGGTGGCACGCTCGTGTTGGACGACTCCTGCGACGCCAGGCACTTGTAGTAGAGGTCAGAGTTCCTGAAGGCCTGGAAGTATCGGTTCTGCATTTCCTGCAAGACGACGCTTTGGGCCTTCAATATGGATCGTCTCGCGTTGTGGTATTGTGCCGGCGTCGCAGACTTGCCGGCTTGGAGGAACTGGCGAACCTCCCGTTTAGAAGCTTCAGGTGCCTTCAGCTCAGGCTTGGACAGGTAGGCCTGGTGGATCTGCTGGAGGTCCATTCGATCGGACTCGGTCCACATGGGCAGGTTTGACGAGGGCTGTTCTTCCTCCGGGCCGTCGTCCTCCAGCGGATTTCGAAACCCGTCAACAACAAGCCAGAACTGGACCAGAGACATCAAATGCTGGCGGTCCATGTACTCCATGAAATACGACAGCCCCGAAGGGTCTCTCAAGAGCTCAACGAGGGAGGCATTCTGGAGACGTGATGTAGAGGCGGATGCCGGAATTACTGGTCGCGGAGGCGCACGGCGCTCACCGCCAGCAGCGAGGTGGTTGACTCGTTGATCCAGCAGCCGCTTGCCCATCTCCAGCCGTCGCAAGTATACGGGGTCTTGATTCTCTTGCAGGGAATCGCGCTTGAGCTGACTGGCGACCTCGCTCCGAAAGCGCCGCGCATCAGACAGGTTATTTACCTTTCGAATGCCGCGGATGAACTTTTCGAACTTGCGCTCGCTGTCCCCCGGTGCCAGTCGCGGTGCCACGGCCGGCTTGCCGGATCTAGGCGTAGGCGAGGCATGCTGGTCGAGCGCCGCCCTGAGCTTGCGGACCGTCGACCTGTCCTGGAGCATGGAGCGGCCGTAGTTCTCCATCAGCTGGTTCCATGTATCCGGGTCGGACAGCAGCTGCAGGATCGGGGAGAGGACTGCGCAGCCGACGATCTCGCGGACGAGCGTGGAAACGGCCCGGCTGGAGAGCATGTTCTCGGTGAGGACCTTTGGCATGATCCGCGTGACCAGCGACCGCAGATAGTCCTGCTGCACCATCTTGGTGTCCGGGAACGACAGCGACGCTGCCGGGTGCAGGCGTCCATCCCTGAACTTGGACGCAATCGCCAGGTCCAGCTCCTCGGACTCGGTAACCGATCGATTAAGCTTCCTCCCGCGGACCGACCTCTCCGCATCGTAAAAGTCGCGGAAGTGAGCCGTGAGGATGGGCACGAGTCGGCTGGTAACGATGTCGGCAAGGTCCTTTTGCCGGAGGGGCTCGAGCAGGCTCGCGAGGGCCAGGCGAACCGACCGGTCCACCTCGTTAGGGAACAAGGGGTTCCGGCTGATGTACGAATACCACGTGCGCACAAAGTCGCGGAGTATCAGATCGAGGAGGCCGTCGACGGCGCGAGCCACGCGCGGTGATCCGAGCTCGAGTGCCGGCTTGACGTACGCCTGTCGCAGTCGCAAGGCTTCGACCTCGGCTCGCCAACGACGGGCGCCGAGAAAGGACACGCCGCTCGGTCGCGAAGAGGTGTAGTTCGGGCGCCGCGAGGTCAGGAGCAGCGCCGCGACGAGGCCCAGGACGGCAACGACGGCGCCGCCGACAAAGGCGTAGCCAGCCCAGCGCAGCACCGAGAACCAGCTCACGGCATAGCCCCAGGCGACGAAGGCGGCCACCGCAGCGAGAGCCACATCTCTTCGCTTCAGGGCCATGGCCAGAGCTGCAGTCTGTTGGGCCGCATCGTCTGGGGGTATCGGCTTCAATCAGGTCGCAGTGGGGAATCGGGGAGGTCAACTGCCAGGGACGACCTCTTATCGATTAGATCCGGCTGGTGTCGCTGGCGCGACAGACCCCTCCCTGCACCAGCGCTTCTGCCGCGACCTTGCATGACGCAGAACCACTGGCGTCATGCATGGAAGTGATAATGTGTTCCATGCCCACCAGACGCCGGCAACATCTTCCTTACGCACGGTGGCCTCGCCCCAGCAAACATCATCGTCATCTCCGACTCGAGTATTTATACTGGCGCGGGAGTCCATAGGTCAGTACGGATACAAGTACATTGGCGAATATACAACCCTCAACACGTTAGCACCCACCGCCGCCGTCGACGGCTCACAGCCAACACCAAAGGCACAACGGATGGAAAATCTATCGCAATGCGCTCCTCTTGCCTGCCCCCGCCCCGAACGCCCAGAACACCCCTTTTGAGGCACCTATAAGCCCGCCCCTAAACGTACATCGATCGAGCGACAAGGAGACGCCGGTGGGTAGCTGAAACGAACAAACCCATTTGAGCCGCTTCTAGCTTCCACTCACCCAGTCCTGATCCGCCCTCCAGCCAGCCTGTGATTCCCTTTCCCCTAATGCACCGTCCGGGAGAACCGTCCCAGCCGGCTCAACATCGTAGACTCGACCCTGAGCATGAGGCGGTTTCTCGTGACGTCATATCGAAGAGAAGATCAAGACGTGCTCGTCGATGAGCGCGTAGATAAGAAAACAAATAGCATAGTCCAAGCCGATGGTGCCTCGAGCCAGTCATGACCACGAGAAGCGGCTTCTCCGAACCGTGGTGAGTAAAGATGCAAATCCAGCCCAAAGCTGATGGTAGTGAACCGTGGCGGCATGGGTGGAGTTCGACGCTGCTGCGAATATCAAGCCGAATGCTTCTTCAAGTCCGCTTCCTTATTGTTATGCTCAAGAATACCAACAAATCCTATTTGCCTGTTATGGCCCTTTTTATCGCCGCGTGAATGCAAAGACTTGGTTTTTGTTACAATGGCGCGTGGAGTTCCGGCCGTCTTTCACATGTTGGAGACTCCCTGCGAACCAGGGTCGACAACGTTGTCGGAGAGGTTGATGAGGAGTTGCGCGAGGCACCTCTTGGTGGCTGCATCGTCTCTGAGCACCGACGAGAAAGTGGCGTCCCGAAGGGGTTCGGGTAGGCACTGTCTAAGAGCCTCACGCGCCCTGGCATTGTCACTCAGTCTAGATGTCGTGGTCAGCCCAGAGTCCACCAAGGAAAGACAGCAAGGATGACGGCAGGCAAGACTCACCGAAGGAAGCACCTAACAACGTGCTTGAGGAGTCGAGCGGTCTGCGACTCGACGAGCTGAGCAACCATATTGCTCAGCACCGTGCCGACGGCATAGAAGCGCTCGTAGGTGGCGCAGATATAGTTGAGCCCGTTGTCGTCGAGCAGAATCTTCTGCACTATGAAGATGGCGACGGTCTTGCTAAGCTCCGAGCCAGTCTCCATGATCCGAAGGCAGAGGGGAATGATCTCGGTGGTGAGGAGAAAGTTGATGACGTCGGACGAGTCGTTCTTGACCAAGGCGCCGATTACACCGAGGCTAGTGAGCCGCAGGTATTCGAAAGGTCGCGACTTGGAAGTCGTGTTGAGGAAGGGGTAGAGGAAGAGGGGGATGTGAGCTGTTGAAGCCTGGTCAGCGTTGCAAATGATCCATACCACCACCAGAGAGCCGCACCGTTGAGAAACAAGGCGCGAGTATCGTTGTGCGATGCCACGCACTGCAGCAGCGCGAGAGCGTTGCATACTCGGTTCGACGCCGCCGCCGTCAGCTGCGAGGGGTTGAGGAGGGTGTAGACGGAGATGATTTCTTGCAAGAGGGAGGTCATGACGCCTGCAGAGGGGAACGTGCCCAGTCAGTTACATCGCTCGCGTCGAGAGATACGGGGTCAGAGCCATTTACCGAACGAGTGCCACAGGATGAGCGCCAGCTCGGGAACCTGCTCCCTCTTCTTGCTCAGCTCCAGCAAGGCGGCCTCCCTGGTGTTCTCATTGAGCAGGTCCGCAATGTACGCCATCGTCCGTCGGTTGTCCTCGGAGATGTTCTCATGCCCGCCGTCCTGGGCGTGAGCCGCCGCCATGTTGCCGGCAGCAGAGTGGTTTCCGGACATGCGGTTGAAGTGCTGCTGATGTTGTTGTTGCTGTACCTGCTGCGCCTGCTGCGCCTGCTGCTGCTGCGCCTGCTGTTGGGCAACGGAAACGACGCCCTGGTGGCCCTGCTGGTGATGCGACGGCTGCTGGTGCATCCAGGGGGAGTCACCACCCTGGAAAGGATGGTGCCCGTAGACGTGCGCCGATGGAATCATCGTGGGCGATCAGAGCCAGGCCGCTTTGGAGGCGTCGTCGGTCGTTGCGCGTGCGCAGGAGGGAATTGTGTGGTGTCGCTGGAGAGCGGGTGCCGAGGATCGGTTGAAAGCGTCGGGTGCTGCTGCTGCTGGCGGCTTCGCAAGTCCCCGCGAGCACCACCGGTGACGGAGGAAGGAGTCCAGAGTGAAGGAGTCGATAGACAGACGGGTGCTCGTGGCAGATGAAGACGAAGCGGTCGGCCTGGCGTTTGGAGAGGGAGGACGGGAGTGTCAGACAGTCGGATCGCTCTGGAGGAGCGGAACCTGCCCGGGTCTTGTGTGAATGCGCTCCACCGCCTGAGAACTTGATTGAGCCGCGATGCTAGCGGCAATGGCGGCGCACGGACCAGGCTCAAGTCACTTTACAGCCAGCGCTTGGTGTGCCGGTACGCGGTGCCTTGCCGAGCTTGTTGGCGTCAAGGCCGCGCTGTGGTAGCGTGTGGGGCCAGCCCAGCTGGTGCTCGTCGGCGAGGCTGGGCCGCTAGGGCTTGCTACCGAGGCGGCCGACCTTGTAGTCCGTTACACGCATCACCGATATACTTGCACGGCAGAATACAGACTTTCAGTTGACAAATGCTGGGGAGAGTGTGCGTAGACTCGATCTGATGTCACATTAGCCGTCAGGGATCTGCCCCGGGTTGATGCACGATGCCCTGCAGAGGCGCTGACAAGGAAGCCGTTCAAGCTGGGAACCTGGAATGAAAGGCAAGATACGGAGTACAAAGTAGGGATGTACATCTTCCAGCGAGAGCGGGACATTGTCACATCGGCACACCTCATGCCAGCCTCCAAGCTGTTTTCATTCTCATTACGGTACTGCCCTATGTATATGCCCTCGCGCTCCCCATCTGCGCGCCCAGGTCCGCCTCCGCCTCGCAATGCCCTTGTGAAGAAAGTTACTAACAACGCTCAATATGGCCTATACAAACACGGCGCCTGCTTTGCCTCATGGTTGCTCGCTTCGCTGGCAAAAGGGAAGCGAGGCCACCAACAACAGGTAGATAGTGAATCCGTCCACATTCGACCCCCTTCTTCAGAAGCCGCGCCTGGGAAATCCCGCCCCTTCGTTGCAATTTCAGTCCCTTGTTGAGGGCACACGTATGTATCGCGCGCGAAATCTCAACCGCGCGAGCCAACCCTCCTCTCACTCTGGCCTGCATCTCCTCTGAGCCTACAGTCTGAGCTCTCTGAGGATCTGGTCCGCCATGTTCTTGAACTGCCACGTATTGCCCGTCAGGCGCTTGAACTGGATACCGTGCAGCGACAGGAGAGGCACTTTGACGATGAAGATCTCAAAGTCCATCACCATGCTTCCTCCTAGGTCGCTCTGCACCTGCGTGCTCGTCTCCCCGGGAGCCCGCCTTGGCGCTCCATTCCGTCTCGGGATACTATCCACCGACGTCTCGGAGTTGGAGTAACTGCGATCCCGATCTGAGCGGTCGCGGTCTGATCGACCAGGTGTGCGTGGCGTCGTTGGTGGCCGGTCGCGGTCCATATCCCGGATCTCGTCCCGGTCCCGGTCATCTCCTCGCATGAGGCCGCCGAAGCTGAAGCGACGCCGATGTCCCGGCGTGTGCGCAGCCGGGCTGCCCGGAGGGTCTTGCACCTTGTTCAGGTCGATGCTGGGCGCGTGCCTGCAGCTGAAGCCGCCTTTGATCTCGGTGTAGTCCACGTTGAGCTGCTTGAGCACCCGCTTGATATCGGCCCGGATCGCAGGTACGGACTTGCCGGATGTCGTCGACACGCTGAACAGGCCCTTGAGGAACACCGGCTTGGCCAGGTCGGAGCTGTCCAGCCTGTCGGTTGAGACTCCGCTCTGCTCCTGCTCCAGGTCCGTCTCCTCCGGGACATCGGCCTCCTGAGCGCCCTCTCTCTTGAGCCGGCGGCGCTGGATGCTCTCGCGTCGTGCGTGGCCCAGCGACTTGGCCCTCATATTGACCGACTTGGAGTGCCCATGGCCCCTCTGCGCTGGTCCCGGGTTCTCATTCACAACCGACTGGTCAGAGCCGCTCGTTACCGGTGGCTCCTTGACAATTCTGTTGTGTTCTCGCGGCCGACGAATATCGGCAGAGTTGACGCTCGTCGACCGGCCAAGGCCCGACTTTCTAGAGTCACGAGCGCCGCTCGCCGTCATGGGCGGGCTGAGAAGCTCGCTGTGCTGTGGCTGGCTTCCTCCGGTGCGCAGTGCCGATGCAGAGTGTTCATCCCGGCTCTGTCGACCGCGGCGGATACTGAAGCTCTTCTTCGGGGTCGCGGGCGGTGCCTCGGCGGGTGAGTGAACCTGCACCATGGGTGGGTGAGAACGGTCCCTCTCCACTCGATCCGGATCTCTGCGCTTGCGGGTGCTAAATCGGCGGAGCAGACCTGCAGCGGTGCCCTCCTTCTTGTGCAACTGTTCCGCCTTGGTCTCTGGCGGCGGCGGTGGCGGGTGGGTATGCTTGGCTGTGTCTGGCGCATCGTCCTCGCCGTGGGTACGAGCACGCGGCCTTGTCCTTCCGCCCGTTGGCTTCTCACCCGGCATCTCAAACGTCGTCGAGTTGGTGTGGGCTGCCTGAGGGGGTGCCAGCTCCGGCATCGCCTCGGAACTCTTCTCTCGGTCGCGATCCTTCTCCCTCTCCTTGTCACGAGAAGCGGCGGCGGCGGCTGGATGCACCGAGTCGCCTTGCTCGCGCTCTTGCTTTTCCTTGACCAGGTAGTAGATGGAGAGAAGCGGGCTGAAGGCATACAACGGGTCGGAGCCAAGCTGCAGAGCCTCCGAACTGGGGCCCGTCAACGTGTCTCGGCTGTTGCCCGAATTCCGTCGCTTGTAGAAGTCGAAGCCGAACCCACGCCGCTTCTCTGCGTCTCTGCTCGGCTGCGGGATCTCCCGCTCGCGCTGATATACCTTGACGGCCTGCTGGTACTCGTCAGACTCGATGATCTTGATGAGTTGAGCCTTGATGCTCTCGGGAGAGCCAAAGTTGAAGCCCTGCATCGCATGGACGACCTCTGAATTCAACGGCTGCGACAGAGGCTCGCGGGCAGGGAGATAGTTGTCGGGAGGGCCGTTGAAGCCCTTGGTCATCCAGGGATGGCTCATGACTTCCTGCATCGTGGCGCGCTGCTTGGGGTCGGTCACAAGCATCCTGGCCATGAGGTGTTTGCATTCTGGGGCAAGGTTAGCATTCGGGCGCACCGAGAAACGAGAGTCGAGGCATGACATACCGCTGGACAGCCAGCTCGGGTAGTCGACAAGTCCCTTCTTGATTTTCGCATGGAGAGCCGGCATGCTCTGGTCGTCGAACGGCACCTTACCACAGACGAGGACATACAGAACGATGCCGAAGCTCCAGACGTCGACCTCGGGTCCCGTGTATGCTCTCGCCTGCAGGAGCTCGGGAGCGGCAAAGTAGAGACTGCCGCAAAAGGTCTTGAGGTGGCCGCGAGGAGCAAAGAGATTGCTGAGGCCAAAGTCGATGATCTTTATGTCGCCCGTCTTGCTGATGAGGATGTTCTCGATCTTGAGGTCGCGGTGGACGATGCTGTTTCGGTGGCAGTAGTCGAGGGCGCTGGCGATCTGGCGGCTGAACTTGCGGGCTTGCTTCTCCTTGAGCTTGCCGTGGGAGATGATGTAGTCGAGCATCTGGCCGCCGTTGACGTACTCGAAGAGCATGTACCAGTGGTAGTTGGTACGCACGACGTCGCGCATGCCGCAGATGTGGGGGTGGTTGAGGAGGGTGACGATGGCGGCCTCGCGGGCGGTTCGAATCTCCTTGGACTGGTCGGCACGTTCCTTGTCCGCGCGGCTCTGGTGGCCGTCGTCGGTCGAGCCGCGAGGAACAATCTTGCACGCGACCTGGAGCACGGACGTGTTAGTGGTGGGGCCGACGACGACGACGAGATGGAAAAAGTCACGCATCGGGCGATGTGACGAGGAGCTGGACCGACCTGTTCGCTGCCGTCCTCCTTGCGAGCCAGCTTCACCTTGCCCATGCTGCCCGCGCCGATGGTCTTGCCCAAGATCCACTTGCCCGACTGGGTCGGGATGGTTGTGCGCGACCTCGTCTGCTTGGCGGCAGGCTGCGGCGCGTCGGCGTGGCCATGGGCGGCGGCGTACGAGGCGGCCGAGGGGCTGCCATTGTTGGGCACGGCCGAGGGAGGCATGTCGGGCTGGCCGTGCTGCGGCGGCGGCTGGTGATGGCGGTGGTTGGAGCGAGTGCTGCTCCGGCGATGGGGGTGTCGGGACGACGACGACGACGACTCGGCGCCCCTTGACGCGGGTGGGCGGTCACGGTCACGATCACGGTCTCGGTCGCGGTCGCGGTCGCGGCTGGCGCTGCGCTTGGAGTAGGATGCTAGGCGCGAGGCCTCGTAATCATTTTGCGGGAGGATGTCCTGGAGTGGGCGGGTCGAGGACGAGGTGCGGCGGTGATGGCGAGTGTTGTGGTTGGAGGAGGTGGCGGCACTGGCGCTGGCGCTGGTGGTGGAGGAAGGGGATGACGGCGCTGGATGATGCAGGTGGGCAGAAGCGGCCGTGGCAGCGCCCGCAGAGGCCGCAGGCGGGGGGCGGGAGGAGCGCGCTGAGTAGGACCGGGACGGGGGGGCGCGCGACGACGAGTACGAGTAGTCGGAGCCTGCTGAGGACGTCGTCGTCGTCATGGCGAGGAGAGCAGGGGGGACGGGAGAGTTGGAGGAGCAGACAGACAAGGGGCGCTCAGCTCCCCGTCGCTCGCTGTCGCGGCGGATGGTGATCGTCGTCGTGCAGTCGACCAGAGGGGAGGGAGATGGGGCTGGCGCAGGCGCGATGGAAGCCGAGTCTGTAGAGTACGGAGAGACGAGCAAGATGATGTTGTAGAAGGCAAATGCCAGATTGAGAAGAGCAATAGGTCCAATGCAAGGGCAAGCTAATATGACGAGCGTAATACTGCAGCCGCGCCGCCTGGTTTTGCGTTGGTTACCAGCCGGTCGCTCGATGAGGCCCGAGCCAGGGCAAAAGGCGCGAGGCGGAACACTTTCCAGGTTGGTTGCCGAGGCCTGGGCTCAGCGGTTCAGGTCCCTCAGGTCCAGGCTCGGAGCGCTGCTCCAGTGCCTTGCAAGGTTGGACGGTTGGAGTGGCTTCCAGCGGAGCTACGGGTGGGTACCCGCTTGATCTAGCGGCCAGGCGCGGGATGCATTGATGGCGGGGGGTCTCTGGCTCTCAGTTCCAGCACAGTGGCGAGCACGAGAACACCACGTACCAGGCACCCGACCTCAGCAGCCAACCGTTCAGCACTCGCTCGCAGAGCTTCTTCAATCAATACATGGCTTGTTGCCCACGTCATGATGCTGCCTTGCCGAGATGCATCCAAGACGGGTCGGCGCTGCTTGGCAACGGTTTGCTCCGCTACGAGCCCACCCCTCCTCTTTGTTGGCGGAGACATTGAACGCGTTGATGATCGTGCGTCCATACAAGCGGTTGCTCTGACTCGGTGCTACGGTCAAGCTGTGTTGCAGCCGAACTCCAATATCCCCTTGTGTACCTTACGGATAGGTATGTATCACCAGGCAAGGAGGTGTGTCGACCATGTCCAGCGACAGTCGTCCGCAGCACTTGCAATCTGGAAGCCATCCAGAGACTTGGAAGCTGCCGCTGCAACCACCAGAATACGTGATAATGGCGCACCGTGCAAGTCAAAATACCTCGACTCCTGAACTCATCTATGTTTTGATAATGGCTCAGCCAACTGTGTGCGATCGCAGCGGCCATCGGAGATCGGGAGTCAATTCAGGCCACCTGTCAGCCGGCCATGTTTGCTGCTCCGTGGCGTCCTCCTTGGAGTCGGGCGTCTAGAGTGACCGCCGCCGGAACATTGCATATGCAGCCATGGTTGTCTCGTGACAGGGGTCGGTGGGCTAATTACCGACGTCGAACTGTGGCGTGCCTCCTTATCGATAAGCGGCTCAAGCCCGCCAAGACTCAACATCGGCTTCCATCCACGTTCCAACCAGAAACCTCTGTGTCGCGTTCACCCCGGCAGCGCTTCGCCCCCGAAACCGCACAGTTGATTCCTTCGAGGGAGGAGTGAAAAGGCGTCCTATGGAGCTGCTCTGAGCGCGCGGTCCTCATGTCCTACAAGCGATCCCGTTCGACATTCGAGGCCGACAGACATGCGCCGTACGCCGTCTTTGGCACCCCGCTGCCGGACGAGGCCGAGTCTCGCGACGATGGCGCCTATAAACCGCTGTGGAAGCAGGACGTGAGAGACGAAAGGGGGAGGAAGCGGCTGCACGGCGCATTTACGGGAGGCTGGAGCGCAGGGTAACCACATCTACCCCGATGTGCCAAGCGACGAATCACTTACGTGATGGCAGTTACTTCAATACCGTTGGATCCAAAGAAGGATGGACGCCGTCTACCTTTGTATCGAGTCGAACCAATCGCCACAAAAATGACGATGCAACGACGCAGCAGCGCGCGGAGGGCTATATGGACGAGGAAGATCTGGCAGATTCGGCGGAGGCACAGAAGCTACAGACTTCCCAGGCCTTCGCGGGCCTCGGTTCATCCACCCAAGGAGAGGCTCGCGCAGGAGGTCTCATGGGTCTTTTCAGAGCAGATGGCAACACCATGGGACTGCAGCTCTTGCGAAGGATGGGCTGGAAAGACGGCCAGGGCATCGGCCCCAAGGTTCGACGGAGCGCCAGGCTTGACGTGGAGAAAGGCTCTACACTGACAGAAGGCCAAACATATCTCTTCGCCCCCGACAATGCGCCGATGATACGGTTCATGCGAAAGACCGACCGAAAGGGACTCGGCCATCTAGGAAGCGCCAAGCTTGAGGGCTTGGGGCGTGACAAGGATGCTGATGACGACGATGACAACGAGCGAGAGGTCGATCGGGGAGGCAGGCCATCCTTGTTCACTTCAGGACGAAGCAAGCCGAAGGATACCCGAGGTGCCTTTGGTGTGGGGGTCCTCAACGACACTGGCTCCGACGACGAAGATCCATACGACATGGGCCCCAAGATCAGGTACAACCGAGTCGTCGGAGACAAGAAGAAGAAGAACAAAAGGGCGTCGGCTGTTGCCAACCCAGCGCTTGCAAATGCACCAAAGTTCGTCCCCAAGACTTCACGGACTGGAAACGGCTTTCGCCGGTGTCATGACGGACGGCTGCCCCTGGATGGGTTCGTCCTGGCCAAGGTCACCGAGGATTTGGCTGCGCTCCTATCCCAATATGCACCTCCACCCATCCCCTCTGGTTGGAAATCTGCAAAGGACCCCTCCACGGCAGACGATACGTCTCAGTACACGTCGACTGCGGACGCGGCAAAAGCCTCCAACCTCGACCCTCGGTCCCGAGCAGCTCTTCTGGGTGAAAAGGCGCTTCCGGGCAAGTCTGTTTTCGACTTTCTGTCTGCCTCGGCGCGAGATAAGCTCGCTGCCGCCTCGGGGATAACAAATCTCCCGCCTGCGCGTGGCGAAGTGCCGGTGGAATATGTCATGTCAAACGAGGAGCGACAAAAGGCGTTGTGGGCTCGGGCGCCAAAACTGGACCGCGATACAGCGGCAGCGGCGCTCTCCAGGATTTCAGCAGGCCCTTATGCGGATGACGAGTCCAAAAGAACACGATACAGACGCTACCTGGAGCATCAGTCGAACGCGAGTTTGCCTCCCCCCGACAAATCCAGAGGAATGACGGACGAGGGCTTCTTGCGGGAATTGAACGAGTTTTACAACTGCGCGCGGATATTCAAGCCAATGACTGGGTTCATGGCTTCTCGGTTCACGACGTCGAAAACGATGTTGAATTCTTCGGACGACAACGGGACAGCCAGCGCCGAGCTGCTCTCAAAGCCGGAACCCAAGCCAGCAGACGAGGCCGAGGTGGCGGCAAAGATGGGCATGTTTGGGGAACGGACACGCTCCGTCCAGGACTTTTTCCCGACACGGCTACTGTGCAAGCGGTTCAATGTCAAGGCGCCGGCGCATTCACGGCCGGATAACGAGCCCGAGAGCAGTTCCGCGAGAAGCACCGCCGACTCGTGGTCAATGCCTACTCGTGGCGCCGAGACACAACCCGCAGCGCCAACCATCCCTATCGGTATGCTTCCCGCTCCTGGGGATGTCGAGAGTGATTCCCCAAGCACAACGCCAGCACAGCAACCAAAGGCGGTGGAGGTGAACCCGGAGACGAATGAAGCCGTCGAGGGCAAGGCGGCGAATGTCGATGCGCTTCGGGCCGTCTTTGGCGATAGCGATAGCGAGTGATGGAGACGTAATAAATGCTAAAAATTTCAATACCCGGCTGCATTCGCCGGTCTTTTTAAAGCATGCTCACAAACTCGTGAAATAAACCATTGCATTGCAAGCGTGTTTACGTCCAACTAGGTAGGCAACGGGTTGCATCCTCACGGTGTGTCGGTTGTCCGTTCTCGGAGACGCGGCCGAGCTAGCCTCCAAGATGTACGAGGGGCTCAGCTCCTGTGCGCCCTCCGCCTGCGCCCATGATGTCCCAACACTCGAGTCCGTGAATCAATCCGCGGAGGAGGTGCGGCTGGACGACGGGGTCGTGGAGACGGCGCCGGGGGTGCCGTTTGGGGTGAGCTTCCTGGGGAGGCTGTGGGCGGATGCGGACCTCGTTGGGCTGGCGTATGCGTTTGAGCGGCGGACGGTGGCGAGGCAGCGGAGGGCCAGGCGGGTGGTGATGCCGGATGTCGAGGTTGGGGATGATGCTTGCCGATGAAGCAATCGATGCTATGTGGTATTGTCGGCTGTAAAAGTACGAGTACTGGGACATGTCACGCACTGTCTCTTGTTGCTCGCGATAACCGAGGATGGCCCATCATCCGCTGGTCAATGTACGTTGATTGTGTCTAGTTTGTAGAGAGCTGAGTTTTCAAGCTGCCAGCGCACGCCAACGGCGCCGCTACCACACGCCGCCGTTGCCGGTGGCAATAGTTTCCCGCTTCCACTGAATCCGTTTCCTCTGATTGAGCAGCCTCTTCGCCAACAACGGGCCGAGTGACAACAGTTGGCCCATCTGATGCAACGTGGTCGACTGAGCTGGCGCTCATGACCATGGAGCCACGCCCAATGAGCAGAGCGGGATGCCAAATGACGGCCACGCCGATACATAGGTAAGCAAGTCAGCCAGTCCAAGAAATGGATACGCAGCACAGTTGCAGGTCTGCCGCAGGAGACCTTGAACAACTCAGATGTGAGGTGTCAATCGCGATTGATGCATCAGCGGCGTTTGTGGGGCCGCGGCAAGCGAAGACCGTCTAAGCGCCACGCGGGCGGCTACTCGTACGAAGTACTCGTATGGTACGTCGGTACTGTGGGAGCAGCAACATTCCCCGTACCTTAGGTAGGTACCTCATCAATCAACCGCTGGTCTCCTCCCTACAGGGATACGACGCTCGCACTGAACCCGCCGACATTGCATCCATTCCACAGCTTCAATCACATCCCGCGACTCGAGTTTCGGCCTCGTGCTTTCGATGCTGCCTTTGTGTCCCAACTAGAGGCTGTTGACATTCGCCCGACCGCACGCTCGTACACCGCATGGTGCCTCTCCGGTGACCAGACCGCTGCAACGTCGCTCGCCCCCATCACCAACCCAACCCAACCCGTCTGCCTCGCCGGACCGCGGCGCCTGACACCCGCGAGCCATCCGCCGCATTGTCTGGGACACAGGAAGCTGGCAGCGGACCGTCTGTGTCCTCCCCTTTGGAGCTAGCCGAGGGGCTGGAGGTGCAACAGCAGCAGCATCGTCACCATCATCGCGACCTCACCACGGAGGACAAGCAGCGTCACGACATAGCCGACACGGACCACGAGCCCGAGCAGTCGCCGCCGCCGCAGTATCCCGCCTCCGAGGCGTCCTCTTCCGCCGGCCCGCCGGCCTTCTCGTCGCTCTTTGCCCTCTTCCACGACGCAGGCGAACCCTCGGGCAAGTTTGCAGCCGCCGCAACCGCAGAGGCCAGCTCGTCTGCATCGCTCGCCGCGCCAGCGTACACCTGCGTCTCGTGCCCCGAGTCGGAGCCCTTCGACCCCGACCAGGCTGCTGCGAGGGCCTTTGACGACCCCGTTGCCGAGACCAAGAGCGCGCTTCCGCGCGATACCAAGGGAGATTCGAGTCGCAAGGACGACGACGCCGAGCCGCCGCCAGCGTATTCAGAGGGCGACAGTCCTCTCCACTCGTTTACATACGTCATGTCCACCGCCGGAGGAGCATCGAGTATCATTACTCAGGTGCAGCAGGGCGGGCCGCCCATAAATGCCATTGGAGGTGAACCAGGCTTGATGGACCAGCAGGGGTGGCGGCAGAGACTGACTTGATGTACAGATGTTGGCGCCGACGAGACCATTGCCATGGACCTACGGTAAGAGGATACTGCGCCCGAGGAATCAATACTCTGCTGACATGGTATGCATAGGGGTACTAGATTTGTCCTCTCGCGGGACGAGCTGTTGACGCTGCCCGAGTTTGTGCTGTTGTCCCTGTTCCCCAACGGCCTGTTCCCCGAGGGCCACATGAACGGCTTCTCGGAGAACGACGCGGTGCAAGTGGACGTGAGTAAATGATGCCCTGAAAAGGGAAGCCTATCTGACGATGACCAGTACGACCCGGCATCGCTGCAGTACATGCTGGACTTTTTCCGAAACGTGGCCCAGTCGATTCCGTCCGAGTCGTCGCCGGGCACGTCGCAGGATGGCGACGCGATGCCCGTGGACTCTCTGGGCCCGCGAGAGGACTCGTCGAAGCGTGCAGGCATCATTGTGCTTAGGGAGGATCTTGACTTTTACGCGATCCCGCCCAGCGCGGCCATCAGCCAGCCAGACATGATTGGGGTGAAGCGCGCGGCCGCCCAGGCGCTGCAGCAACAGGACGGCATCTTTTCCGGACTGAAGCGGAGTGACGAGCCGGGGACTACAGAGGCCCATCTCATTGAGATGCTGACGGCAGGGTGAGTCGCGTTCAACAGGTGTCGCGGGATTGTAAACGCTAAGACTGCGACAGAGGCTTCAACCACGACGACCGATGGGGCCACCGAGCGGGTGAGCCGAACAAGGCCGTCATCTGTAGCCTCGCACTGGCGCGGCTGCGGAGCGACATCCGCGGCAACGACATGGGCACGAGCGCGGTGGGCATGGCGCAGAAGCTGCTGCTGTTCTGGAGGAAACCGGCGCGCAGGTGCTGGTGGGAGGGCATCGAGCTGGACAACGTGGATGGTGTCGAGGGCAAGCTCAAGGTGTGGATCCGGCGGGTGTGGACGCTGGAGATGAGCGTGATTGGGCTGCGTTGATGGCCTCCTCTCGCGAGGAAGTTGAAGAGCCGAGGAGGGAGAGGTATATGAGATGCATCGAGTGCATTTGATTGAGCCGGCAGGCGTCATCAGGGTACAGACGGGCTTGGTGTCTTCGCGATTGTGTGATTCCCTTGGACTGCTTTAATACCTTGTTATATATTCCATAGGTAGCCCCCAGTGTGCTGTTTCCTTTGACTTGTGCAAAGTGACGTCTCGAGCGGCTCGCCAGTTCAGTCACATCTCGTCCACATGTACTTCGTACAACTGTTGTCTCACCTGTGTCCCACCCACGTGGCTGGCCCTTCGGGATGAGCCGGATGGCGCCACGGATGAAACGGTGGTCCAAGCCCCACCTGGTAAGTTTAACGGTTCACTTCTCTGGCTCGCGGTGCCGCTATCGAACTGTTCCAGTGGGACCGTCTTGGCTACGGATCGGATTTCATACTCGTTCTCCCCCGTGAGACGAGCCCATTTACGCGCGGGAAGCGGTCGACGTACCACGGCGTTGGGGGCGTATTGGCCGGCTGAGTGTCAGCCGGTGAGGGGGTCATGCAGTTGGCTCCTGGGGCTGGATGAGATGTGATGGGATGGGATGGATGAGACGAGTGAGAGAACCACAGGACGGCCGTACAGCTCGTCGAGCTCAGTCCAGCCTAGTGATAAATAGTTTCTGGTCCGTCCTCGACACCCCGCTTCGGACTGTTGTTGGGCGTGGCTAGGACATCACACACTCGGGGCTGCCGCTCACCGACGCCCAACTCCTTCATCCTCCTGTTCGTCTTCTTGTCCCTGTCGTCAAGAGAGACACCGAGCAGGTCAGTTCGCCAGCAAGACTCGAGAGACGGCACCAGCCATGGCCCGCCTGCGCTCCCTCGCCGTCGCCGTCCTCGCGGCCACGGCCTCGGCCTCGCCGCCGGCGACGGACCACCACCGCGGCCTCGCTGGCCGAGCCGACGCCGGCAGCTGCCCCAACACGCTCAAGGTGGCCTACGCGGCGCCCGTCGCGGCCAAGGGCTGGCAGTACCGCCTCGCGGCCACGGGGTTCACGAAGCCGCGCAGCATCGCCTTTGACCGGGACGGCGGGCTGCTCGTCGTCGACTCGGGCGTGGGCGTGTTCCGGGTGACGCTCGAGCAGGACAAGGGGGAGACGTGCGTGGTGACGGGCGCGCCCAAGAAGATCATCAACAGCACCGAGGTGAGTCTCCTGCCGCCTCGGCGCCCACTCTGCCCACGAGTCCCCGACGTGCAAGGGCGAGGCATGGGCAAGGAGCGCAGTCTTACTCACACACACTCCCCGCCCAGCTCAACCACGGCCTCGCCCTCTCCGACGACGGCAAGACGCTCTACGCCTCGTCCTCGTCCAAGGTCTTCGCCTGGTCCTACGACTCCAAGGCCGGCACCGTCGGCGGCGCCAACCGCACCGTCGTCGCCAACATGTCGTCGACGGACAAGACGACGCGCACGCTGCTCCTCTCGCGCAAGCAGCCCGGCGTGCTCGTCGTCTCGCGCGGCAGCGTCGCCGACGACGACGCGGCCGCCGGCGACAAGGCCAGCGGGCACTCGCAGATCCGCGCCTTCGACGTCGGCCGCCTGGGCCCCGC
>PKSG01000169.1:0-14360 GCA_002916505.1 Tolypocladium paradoxum
GAGGCACAAGGAGCGCGTGCGCAAGGCCGGCACCGCCGCCGCCGCACAGGGCGGGCCGGAGGGCGCGCGCGCCAAGATGCAGCGCGAGACGGTGGCGGCGCTGAAGAAGGGCGGCGTCAAGGTCATCAACCGCAAGGGCGAGATCACCGACGTGGCGGGCAACAAGGCCAAGGCGGCCAAGGTCGCGTCGAGCGGCAGCTACAAGCTGTAGTGGCCACGGTGGTAGTCGTCTGGGATGGAATGCACAGTACTGGCGTTGCGTTGGCGTGGAATAGAGTGCCCCGAGACCGATGCTTCATGTTACATACAGGTGAGCCCAAGTAATTGTACACGATCGTTCTACACGTACAGGTCCAGATCCAGCATCTCTGCTAGCGTTTTCGTCGCGCCAACAAGAGATGACACACAACACCGCCCCCGGCCTTCCCACGAGGTACCCTCCCTTGATCCGATATCCTGCCGCAGACGCCGCAACTCCAGAGCGTATCCGCTCAACACGCGTAGTACACATACACACCGATGCAACATCCCACCGTAAACCCATACTCCTACTCGGCATCGTCGTCCACCTTGGCCTTCTTAGGCGACTCGGCGGCGTCGGGCGCGGCGTCGTGCTCGGCCTTGCGCTTGCCGTTGGTGGCTGCGGGCGCGGGCGCGGGCGCAGGGGAGTCGGCGGCGCCCTTGGCCTTTTTCTTGCGCACGAGGCCGGTGAGGTCGTTGGCATTCTTGGCGGCCTCCTCGACGCGGGCCTGTGTCTCGGCGGCGGATTCACCGAGGGCGGCGCCGAGGATGCCGCCTAGGGGGTTGGCTTCGGGGCCGCCGCCGAGGAGATCGCTTGCGTCGATGGGGTCCTTGCGCAGGTCGACGAGCTGTACGTGGCGAGTTAGCACGCTGGACAGTGGGAGGCGAGGAACAAGGACGTACCCGCTGCTCCATGTCGGCGACAACCTCCTTCATCTCGGAAATGGCGGCGCGCGCCAGGTCGTTGTCCTCGGGGGACGCCATGGTCGCGAGCTCCACTTCCCTGGCCTGCATCTTGAGCTTGAAGCTCTTGATGGCGAGCTCCATCTCCATGACGGCCTCGTCGCGCAGGCCCTGGTCCATGGCCTCGCGCTTGGCGTTGGTGCCGTCGTCGCCCGACGTGGTGACGGACGCGAACTCGAGGGCGAGGGAGAGCTTGTAGTGGGCCTCGGCGATGATTTCCGACTCCTCGGGGTAGAGCTCCATCTTGTAGTTGAGGGAGACGCGGCCATCCTCGATGGCGTTGGGGTATCTGGCACGGGGGTCAGTCAGAGGAGAGGCGAGCGGTGCAGGATGGAATGGGCTGCGCACCGTTCGTTTTCGAGGGAAATCTCGGCGAGGCAGTCGTGCGTGTCGGCGAGGCGCTCCTTGATGTGTCTGACGCTCGGGGAGTCGCCTTCAGACACCTCCTTGCCCTTGCCGGGTTGGTCCTCCTGGCGAAGTTGGTCTAATTGCTTGAGGTAGCAGACGCGGGCGAGGTCGAGAATCTCAAATGAAGTGGCCAGGTCGTCGTCCTCTTCTTCCTGCTCTTCATCCTCGGCGCCCTTGGGAGCCCGTTAGCTACCGATTGACGTATGGAGAGGTAGTCTAGCCATAGCCTACCTCGTCCTCGTCAGAGTCCTCGTCAAAGTTTTCGTCGCCGGTGAACTGGAACAGGGGCTTCTTTGCATCGGCACCGCCCTCATTGGCCTCCTCCTTCTTCTCAGCGACACGGGCGACGCCCTCCTGCGTCTTCTGGGCCTCGGTCTTGGCCGGCGGCTTCGAGCTGGCGGCCTTTTTGTCGGCTGCGGCAGGCCCTCCGAGGACGTCGCTCTTGCTCTGGCCGACCTTGAACAGGCTGCGGCCGTAGTGGAAGAGGATCTCGGCGTTCTCGGGGGCCGTCTCGCCGTTTATCTCGGCCTGCAGGACGCTGGCCTTGGAGAAGACTTCGGTGGCCTCCTCGTAGTAGCGATGCGCGTACAGCGCGGTGCCCTTGGCGCTCAGGTCGGCGAGGGTGACCTTTTTGGAGTTGGGGTCCTCGTCGCGGGAAACGGGCGTGGCGACGTCCTCCTCGACGACGGCGAGCTTGGGCACATGTTCCTCGGCGGGTCGCGTCTGCTCGGGGGCGGGTTCTGCCATCCTGACGATGCGGGACGCGGGTGCGGGATTGGTCTTTTTCGTGCGGGCAGCGGCAAGCGGTTTGGGGAGTTGGAGGGTCTCGAGCCACTTCGCGACAGAGTACGGCGGAGCGGAGGCGTTGCGCTGGAGATGGGGATGGAGGGAGTGAAGGCGGGAGCTCGATGCGACGACACGAGGGTTCGACGTCGGAGCTGCTCGTGGTGGAGCTCGATTCTGGCGACGCTCCTGCGCGCTTGATTGGCCGAGATGACGAGCGGGGGGTTGTGGCTGGCGATGTCTTGGGGCTGGAGTCGGAGTGCTGTGGCGCAGCTGTGGCTGCTGAGGTTCGTCCGCCGCCTCCTCAACCTCGCTGTCGTAGCCGTCGCTATCTTCATCTTCGTCCTCTGAGCCCTCCTCCGACTGCTCCAGATAATCTCTGACGAACTTGCATACCAGCTGCCGAACGAGGGCGTCTTCCAGGTCGCATTGCAGGACCTCGCGCTCCAATAATCCTGCACGACAAGGCGAAGCGCCGGGTGTCCCTGGCTCGGCACCAGCTGCCGAGCGTCTGTCCGGCATCGGGTCGGATGGTGTGAGGCCAATGGCTCTTGAACGGACCCTTCGCGTACTATCGGCGAGAAAGCTGGAGCTGCTTGGAGCAGTCGTTGGCTTGGGTGAGCGGTGTTGGGCCAGTTGCCCAGCCAGACAAGGGCGAGACAAATGAGGCCCACTCCGTCGTCAGGAGACTCGGTCACTTTGTCAGCAAGCCTATTCGTATCTGTTTGCCTGTCAAGTAGGTCTTTTCTGCTCTCTGTTTGTGGTCGCTGTTGTTGTGCCATCCAGTCACCATCGAATCGTCTTTAGACCGCACAACTTCAAGCAACTTCAAAGCACCACTTCAACAAGGTCGAAGATAGGTAGCCCCGTTCAGTTCGAGCACTCAAGCTCAGCAATAGCAGAGACCTTTCTCGAATGTATAATCGGAAACACCTTCTCGGGCTGGTGACGAGCCGAGTTGCTCTCGTTTTGGGTAGCGTGGCCAAGTGATCAGTCCAATTGCAAGGAGCCAACTCCTACGCCGGGCCAATCAATCCTACCATCCATACCTTGTGGCCAACCGTTGAGACACTCGGCCCAAATTCACGCCGCCTGCCGCACGCTGACTAGCACAGCTGTGATCATTCTGTCGTCACCGGCATTCAAACTACTGTTTCATTTGCTCAGCCAGGCGCTCCAAAAGCTCACAGCAATTGCTCGCCGTGCCCAGCCCTCAGCTGCCCCGCATCGCCCTTCACCATCAACTGGCGTCACCGTGCAGCCACTGATACGCGCGCCCGCACTTGGCCTCACGCTGGGTCGAGACGGACGTGGTGACGACAACAAGACGTCGTCGCCGGTTCACGTTGCGATATTGTGGCTTTCCGGCCGGCACTATTGGGCGTGGCGGCCGCCGATTTCAGGCAGCAGAGGGCAATGCCCGCCCTCAATGGCTAGAGACGGGATGCGGGGATGGCACGAAGCTTGCCAGCCATCGGTTCTCGACTGCCTGTCGAAATGGTGGCGACGAATATAAGTACTGGGCAATGGACGATGCAACCTGAGGAACTTGTTCATCTTCCCTGACCACAACCCGCAAAGAACTCGTCAATCCACTCACACTTCGATATCCGTTGAACGTTGACAACAGCCACCATGACTGAGAAACACGAGCACGAACACGACCCCAACGTAATGAACCCCCCTCGAATCCCCTCCCCGTTACCACAGGATCTGACCACTCAATTCGCACAGCGATGCAAGCACGGCGAGGTGTGCTGGCTCGAGATCCCCGTCTACGACTTGTCTCGAGCCCAGAAGCTCTACACCGACATCTTCGGATGGGAGTGCAAGCCCGACTCCGCCCCGCTAAGCCAACCCGGCCTCGAGACCATGCACGTCTTCACCAAGGGCGGCCTCAACGGCGCGTTCCTCCTCATCAAGGATGGCTACCACATGACCCAGTACGGCAAGCTTGACAAGGAGGTGCTCCCGCCGTTGCCTACGTTTTGCGTCAAGGAGTGCGACGAGACGCTGGCCAAGGTCAAGGCCCATGGTGGCAAGATGCAGTGGTGAGTTGGCGACACTTGTGAACGTGGTGGCGTGGACTTGTATGGCTGACTGCGGTGTAGTCCTAAGACGGAGATTGGAGGAGATATGGGGTACTATGCGCGCTTCATCGATACCGAGGGCAACGTGATTGGCATCTGGTCGCAGCATTGATGTGTTGTTGGCCGATGGTCGTGTATCGATCTATATGCGAGCCAGGTCAATATCAGTTCTTGCACACGATGCTGAATGCCAACAAGACGGAATGGGATGGGTGATGAGGAGCAATAACACGAAGTGTTGTTGCGAACTTTGTAATTCCGGAGGTTCCTCGCCTACCTTAGGTAGTCATACCGCAGACTTTGTCTCCAGAACTGTGACCACTCGGTTGGCTGACATCCGCCCTGGTGCAATTGTGTCCCCAGCTACGGGTACAACAACGGGTGCAGGCTGTTCCGCGCGTCTATTGAGCCGTCGTATTTCACCGGACTGAGCACCTATGTACTCGTCGACATTGACTCGTCACGCTCCCCTGCAAAATTGAGGAATACATAGTGGAATAAATCTGCGTAGAAATGATCGAGATGGCGGCGCATGACAACACTCGGTAGCCTGTCTGCGTGCGAGTCTTCCTGGACGGCTCATCGAATGCCGGCCTTGGGCGTCGGACAACGAAAGAGCTATATCGGGAGCAAAGAAGGAAGTCAAGAGAACTCTCGCTCGAAAAGATGAACGACAGCAGCGGCCGGACGCTGGTACCCTATGCTGTCGATGGAGACGAGGACCTAATCTGGTTGGGTTGCTGCATCAGAGGGCAAAGTCAACATCGACGCGAGAGACGGCCAGGAAGGCTATTGTTGTCGTATGTCGCCCAGGCTGAAAAGGCCCGGCCATCTTCCCACTCTTGAAGACGGGAAGTAATGATATCGACTCAGAGGACATCACTGATAGTCGCCGCTGCCGTTGCAGCTGAGACACAAACTTGCTCGCCCTTTGTTACTATGTAGGGACGAACCTGATTTCACTCGAAAGATAACTAGGATAGGAAGGATCAGGCGGGAGCTTCGTGGCGTTAAGCCACCACTGTGCCTTGAACAGTAGCGGCAGCGCCGAGGCCTGCCGTTTCAGCTCAGAAGCGCCCAGACTGTCCACCAAACGAGGTGAAGAATGCCGAGGCAGTCTTGTAGGGCCCATCTGCACTCATCAGTTCAACCCTGATCTGCTATTTCTCCGCCTGGACAGATGCTGCAGATATGCTGCCGGCCATCGACGATTTGCCGGTATCCGGCTCGCCCATTCGTGGAAGATGTCCTGCATCTGCTAAGAAAGCAAGGTATCGCCCAGGGGGGAGGGGACCGGGGCTCGCTGCTCGGGTCATGTCGAGCCGCAACGGATCTGGTGCATGAATCGAACTCCGGGCAGGAGTACTGTTCGTCGGTCGTTCCGCGGCGACTTCCCGTGGCTGAAGAAGCACCAGTCTCGGCAAGTCGGCCCGGTGGTGGCTGGCCAAGAGCGGTATCCACCGCCGGGACGACTTGTAGCTCCGGCCCAGGAAGAAGGCAGGAGCAGGTGCAGGTACGGTACTGCTTACCTAACTTCCCCTGCCCGACATAGCTGCATTAGGTACCAAGCAAAACTCGCTCAGTTCCCTTCTCGCACTCAATGCCTCACTTGGCACAGATCAAGCGCTCGTACAAGAGACCGTTTCTGTGGTTGATCCTCCGATTCCTCCCGTCGCTTGCGCTTGGCCGGGCGTTGCGGGGAACGACGCGCCATTGGCGGAGAATCTCAAGTCGCACACATCCGGCTATAGGTAGGCTATGGGGAGAATTCAGGCGCCGGCTTCGACCTCACAGTGGACCCCCGCGACCCCCCACGGTCGCTGCATTAGCCAGCCGTGACCATCCCAGGCCATCATGCAATCCCCCCATCGCATCCAACGACACTCGCAACGTCGCCGCTCGCTCTAGCGCTTGCTCAAAGGATTCCGCGCCGCTGACCACGGTGGACGTCAAAGGTCGTGACTGCGGCCATCACAGGAGCGCTTACAACGCCTGCTGCGGCTCCCGCTGGCCGCGTCTTGCCGACGTCCGTCTCATCCCCGTGCGTGGCCAGGCACATCTCCGTCACCCTCGCCCGGCGCGCCGACTCATTCCGACACTTTGCGCCGCCGGGGCTTGGCCGCTAATACGCGGGAGGATATCAGCGGCGAGAAAACACTGGCCAGGGCCCAGCTGCGCGTGCCAACTGTCGTCGGGTAGACTGCGCCTCTGGTGGAACAATTTATTCCCCGACGACGCCGCGTTTCTGCCCGCAGGCCTTCCTTCCACCAACGACAGGCCGCCAAAGCTCGACTCGGAAGGTCGAGGACAGGCCGGCTGCAGGACCATTCAACCCGCCGCAACCGACGGCCTCGTTCCCTTTGCCCCAGCAGTCACCGTCGTCTCGGGCATCTCGACGGCCGGGCGGCGCGTGTGACTTGAACGGGCTGAAGACTCCTGGCAACCCAACACGCTGGGTTTCAGCTGGCATTCTTCATAGCGCTTCCTTGTTGCTTGTCCGAGACTCAAATCGGGGTTAAGCATGCAAAGATTGCGGCACCGCTGGTCGTCGAGTAGTATTACATTTACGCCTTGGCGCCGCGTCCCTTATCTTACCCCCGTCCCATCCCGCTGTTTCCTTCCGCCCCCGGTCATAGACCCTGTCGAGTCAGCCACCGTCGCGCCATCTCTCCTCTCTTCAACTGACGGAACTCCAGCCTACGAGTATAGAACATACGCAGATCTACACTCTGCCCCTCTCGCCTCAGCCATCAGCCGCCTCCTCGTTTCGCACTCCTGGAACTCGACGACACATCGTGAATGATCCTGGATAGGCCTTTTTCGCTTCGGACAGGGTTGCCGTCACGGAACCGTCGGTTGGTTGGATACAGCTTGAGCATCACCGGTGGTTCCACGAAACAAGATCATCATGGCTGCAGTGCAGCAGCTGTTGGCGACCCCCTCGCCTGGTCCCTCGCCTGGTCCCTCGCCGGTTAGGGGGCTTAACGGCAACGCAACAACTACCAGCATGGACATTGACAACAGAACGAGCCAAAGCCCCGTCATGCTTCATGGCCGATCCCTTCGAGGTGCTCCTGAGGAAGGGGACAGGCGCATCGTGGTCATCGTCTACGGGCACGGGCAAGAGCAAGTGGTGTCCGTCTTCGCCGAAGTGCTGCGGAAGCCGTTTATGTTAAAAAGCGGCTTCAAAGATGTGACTCCTGACGAGCACGGACATGTTATTGGCATCCCGGCCGGGGAGGCAAAGGCTGATGTTGAAACGAGGAACCGGGAACTGGTCGTTGCCATCAACGCCCACTGCGTCAACCTCGGGATGCCGCCAGACTTTCAACTCTCGACTCACTGCGATTACGAGTGTCTCTACACGGAGTCACAGTCCTTCCGGCGCTACCTCGCGCGATTCATTTCATTTACGCTAGGCCAAATCAGCCACCACGAAGAACTCATGGCAAAACCGAGGACCTATTTCATGTCGACCACGTTTCCAGACGTGCGAGCAGCTCTGCCAAATCTCGACATCCTTACGGTTGGCTCCGATGCGGTTGAAATCCGAGTCGACCTTCTCCGAGAACCCCTTGGCAATGACACATTTGCCAAGGTGCCGAGCCTGAGCTACGTCGGCGAGCAGGTCATGCTCCTGCGGCAACGGACAGAACTGCCCATCATCTTCACAACGCGGTGTACTAACGAAAATGGGAGGTTTCCCATGGACAACCCCGACATCTATTATCAATACCTGTACAAGGCCATTCAATGGGGGGTGGAGTACATCGACGTGGAGCTGTGGCTGCCCGAAGCCATTCGACGAGACCTATACGAGAGACGCGGCAATTCTCGCATCATGTCGGCGTTCCACGACTTCTCGGGGACGTTCCAATGGCCGTCTGCGTATGCACTAGACGTGTTTCAGCGATCGTGCCCCTATGCCGACTTGGTGAAGATGAACGTCATCATCAACGAATACAAGGAGAACTTTGAACTAGAATACTTTCGCTCCAAGATACGATCCGAGTTTCCCGACGCGCCGCCGTTCTCCGCGGTGAACATGATGGAGGTTGGCCAGATATCGCGAACGCTGAACAAGGTCTTCACCCCCATCACTCACCCTCTACTGCCTCTGATCGCTGCCCCTGGGCAGATGAGCACAGCCGAAATCCACGGTGCATTGGCCATGCTGGGTCAGCTGCCAAAGAAGAACATTTTCGGAATCAGCATCGCCGCTTTCCGAAGTGCGGTCCCACAGGCACCATTTTACGAAAAGTGCTTCAACGAGCTGGGGCTGCCCCATCACTTCGCCGTGGTTGAGCGGCAGCCGAACAATTTTGCAGGCATGGAGGCATGGTGCAACCAAAAGGACTTTGGTGGCGCCTACCTGGACCCCGGCGTTTCCGTTCAAACGCTCACCAAGCACAACAAGTTCTTTGCCAGCCTCAACGACGGCCGCGGACCGACCTTGACAGAAGCAGCGCGTGCCACTGGCATCGTGGACACAATCGTCGTAAAGGCCGCGTCGTCGGCGTCGTCGACGCCCCCGTCGATGCCGTCAGGCCCGCCGCGCCGACCGAGTGACATCTTGACGCCACACAGACAGCCAGGCCTGAGCTCGAATGCGTCACTCATCTTCGACAACGCGAGCTGGAGGGGCATTTTGCACACACTGACGCGAGATCTAGCACCGTCGGCATACTTTGGACGATCGGCAGTGGTTCTAGCGTCGGCATCTGACGGTGCCGCGCCGGCATTTTATGCATTGAAGGCGCTCAAGATTGCAAAGATCTACACCGTGGGGTTCCGGACGCCGCCCGCGCTGGCCCGAAACGCGCCGCCGATAGAGCAGTTCATCAGCATGGAGTCCTTGCAGCGAGCCCGATCGGTGGCGGACGAGAGCGCTCCGTTTGTCATTGCTTCGGCACTTGGGCCGGAGAAGAGCAACCTTGTCTGCATGCTGGTGCGGGTATTCGGAGCGGCAGGGCCTCAGGGTGGATCCAATACGAAAAAGGTCTTCTTGAACCTCGCAGATGTGACGGCGCAGAGCAAGAACGACCCAAGCGAGACGGCTGAGAAGAGCGGGTTTACGGCCTACGGTGCTGCGGACGTGGCGGCGTTTTCGACGGTGGAGAGTCTGCGGTTGCTCGTCGGGCAGAACGTGCCATACAGCTTTGTGAGGCTGGCGAGCGGAAGGAACCCGTTTTGAGATGGAGGCGACAAGCCGATGGATACCCGAAGAAGCCCGACGGAACGGACGGGACGAAATCGAAGGAACATACCGCCCCGCTGGTATGGATCAACGTGGGTTGGACCATGGGAATGTGCATTATTCGGCCTGGTTGCCGTATGGCCCTTCCGAGGTCTCGTCTGCGGTGCCGGAATGAAGAGGGGAAGTTCAAGCCTGGCTATGATACAAGCCCAAGGCCATTCTCACAATCATGGCGACGCATTGCCGCGTCTCCCGGCCGGGCCTCAACCCGGAAGCCGCCGGGCATGGCGTTTGACGAAGCGGCAGTATCATTCTGTCTCTACGGCGTAGGAAGGAGAAAGACGAGTTGCAAGAAGACGGGGACGAGTTGCTGGGTCAGGCAGTCAGTTGTTTGCCGGGATATACCTGGGTGTTTGAGTGCATACATGGGTGGCCATGCCGATTGCTGGTAGCGAGAAGCAAGGTCTTGTAACGATATAGTCTGGAATCTGATGCAGCAGCGTGATGAGACCAACCCAGATGCGGCTCGTAAGCGCAGGGTACGAAGTAGCACCAGTGCCATCGGTTGACATGTCTCGCACGTGGCGTTGGACGGACGAGCTGAAGGACCCTGGCCCGTCTGTCTGTGCTACCCTGGAGGTTCGTGGGCCGATCGATGGTGGGCCTTGTCCCCGCGCGCTACAGAAACTAATCGCCGCTCTCCACATGAGCCAGGCCTGCATCTCCGCTCGGCGCTCGTGCTGTCGGGTGCTCTGCGCGCTCTCCTTGACTGGCTGCTCCGAGGCACCTAGGGCTACGGTGCCGTGCTGGAGCCAGGACCTGCAGCGAATGAACCAGCATCTTGGCGACCCTGGGAACTTCTCTGCGCCTGCGAGCCGCGATCGCCTCGGCTGCTCCGACGCGCGACCACGGTGCCTCCATCTGCCGGCGCTGCCGCCCAGTGCCAGTTCTGCCAATTGACCAGCAGCGTCGTGGCCGCCGTCGCGAGGGCTTGCGTCTCCGCTGTCGACGAGAGGAGCATTCACGAGGCTGCGCCGTGGACGCGCGCTGTTCGGACCGCACGTGGGCAGCGCAGCTCGACCTCATCGCCTCCCTCGCCTTTGCGACCGAGGCGCCGGTCAGCCTCCGACCTCCAGCACCGCTCGACGCCGACGGCGCCCGAGGGCATCGCCAGCAGCGAGCCGGCTACCGACCGACTCTGTCCCTAGCATGCGATGAACCCCTCGTCGCACATGCCCGGAGGAGCGCATCCTGTGGCCGTCCCCCGGCCGCAGGTGAGCATCGAGCGCCTCCCAGCGCGGCGCCAGACCAACGAGCCGCGCGAGTCGATGAACTGCAAGTCATGCCGCAAGCGAAAGGTGCCGTCTCCCTGCCCCATGTTGACGCACGGACTGTGTGCCCATTGACGACCAACGCTCGCGTGTCTGCTGCGTACTGACCCGCATCTCGTGCCAGATAAAATGTAGTCGAATGAGACCTGCCTGCGAGGCCTGCCAGATATTCCAGTGCCCGTGTGTCTACGGTGAGTCTGCCTCGACGTCCATTCTCTGGTCAACACTGCTGCCTGCGAGGTGTCTGCCCGTCCACGGAGCATCTCCGGCGCCGCGTGCCATCGCGGGCCTGCCTGCTAACCTCGTCCGCGATACAGACGCAGTCCCCAAGAAGCGTGGGCCCAAGACGGACGTCCTGGAGGCCCTGCTCAAGCGGGTGGACGGCCTCGAAGCCAAACTGAAGGAGAAGAACGCCGAAGGATCATCGTCAAAAGCCGGCGAGTCGGCCGAGGACGAAGCTGCGGATGAGGCCGACACGGAAGAGCCCGAGACGATTGAGCCGCCTCCAAAGCGAATAGCCACGGACACCATCAAGTCACCGGTCGCCGACCTTGCGGCCATGTATCCTTCAGGCCCAGTCATCTCCAGGTTGGTAACTCTGTGAACTGCGCGCATGGTATCTCAGGACTGATCCCTCGCAGCGAGGTCCCAGCTTCGCCTGTCCAGACGGACGCATTCCTCCACACCTATTTCACCCGGTTCCATGGCAAGCCTTACTACATCCTCGACGAATCCTCCGTGAGGCAACGCATGCAGTTGAATCAACTGCCCGACTATCTCTGCTATGCCATATGGGCGGTTGCGGCGAGGTTTGTTGCTTCCCGCCGTCCTTCGAGCGAGCGTGCCTAACCTTCGCCATCAGACACACTCCCCATCCCCATGGCCATCATGCTGCCGCCACGGTCAGCGAGGACTATGCTGCTACTGCTAGGCGCATCATAGATACGGATGAGCCGTCTGTGGATGCCCTGCAGGCTCTCCTGCTGCTTGTGCTTGCCTTTGTCGCCGCCGGCAAAGGGAAGAAGGCACATATGCTGATGAGTACTGGCCCCCCCCCGATCATGAAGTCGCGCAGGGCGCTATCGGAATGCTAATCGGTATAGCGAGCGCCATCGGTATGACCATGGCTTTGGAGCTCCACCGCGAGCAAGACGCCCAAGCCCAGGTCACGCCCGTCGAACGAGAACTGCGGCGACGCCTTTTTTGGACCTGTTACCTGCTCGATCGTTTCTTGACTTGCGGATCGAAGCGTTCGTCGCTCATCCGTGACAAGTCCATCGCCCTGCGACTTCCATCATGGTGTCCAGAGCCCGCTATGCTCGCTGTCGATGGCGACTTCTTCCAGCGCGGCTCCAACCTGCAGTACATTCACGGTACCGGCAAGAAGTCGCAGGGGAGTACGGGCATGCTCATCGACATTACCCGGATTCTGGGCATTGCAAACAGATACCTAGCCGCCGGTGGCGTCAAGGGCGACTCTCACTTCCCGTGGCACTCGCTGTCGACGCTGTCCAGGATCCGTCAAGAGCTGGACTTTTGGGCATCTGGAACAGGAGACATGTTTTCTGGCCTGCATGGGCTCTTCCGTCAGCCAGAAGCCATAATCTTGGTCCTCAGCAAGCTCATTTACCACCTCATCCACTGCCTGGTGTACAGACCCTTCCTCCCGATCGACCTCGCGGAGCTTGCTGGCAACGGACAGCACCAGTCCTGGCAGATTGAGGCTACAAACATGTGCTTTTTGCACGCAAATGCCATTGCGGAGCTGACCGACTTTGCCAGACAAGCCGGCACGATCGAGTGGCCGGCCCTTGTTGGGTACTGCATCTGTACCGCGGCGACCGTCCACATCCACGGGGCACATTACAGCAGCCCCAGTGCCAGCGGCGAGATGAACGTCTTTAGCTCTTCTGGAGAGTTTCTGTCTCGAGAGATGGAGCTGTTGAGCGAGCTTCGGTATGCATGGGCCAATGTGCTGCATCAACGCGAGACACTGCAGGGCATTTACACGGCTCATTGCGAGCTGGTGAATGCTCTGGCTGGTAACGCGATGCGGTATACGCCGGGGTTCCATCTCGAAGACTTTTTCGACAGATATTCGAACATTGGCGGTCCTGGTGGAAAGTCGTACCTCTTTGATCCAGCGCACTTGAGCCTTTCAGACACGGTTGCCGACTTTGTGGTCCCGTCGTATGCCTCTAGTGAGTTGACTGGGACTCAGGGCGGTGGCGCCACGGACCGGTCGAATATCAAGCGGAAGAATGCGGTATCCTCGAGCCAGAAACGACAAGACATGAGAGCTCCTGCTGTGATTGAGTCGCAGGCGCTTGGAATACCCTCGCCTGCCCAGTCCAGGACCATGTCTTACCAGACGGGGTTGTTGCCACGATCCCCCACCGGCCCAGCACCGATGCAACAGCATACCGAGAAACCACTGCCACAGCAGTACACGAGTTCTCCGCGAAATCCGATGGACCACGCAATACCAAACAGCGCGACTTCTGCCCCAGGCTCGACGTATGGCATCTTGCCTACTACGCCGGGGACTACTAGTCAGGGGATGCCAGCTCTGACGGGGACGGGATACAGCCCGTACGGTTACGGCTCTGGATTGACGCCCAACAACACGGGCCATGCCTCGATGAATGATAACACCGGTTACGACCCAATGTTTGGAACACTGCCGACCAACGCCTTCACTAGTCCCGCGGCGTGGCAGGGCGACGATGGCCAGCAGCACAATATGCATTTGCTAAACTCGGGGGTCGCGGCGCCAAGCCCGGGGACAAAGAGCACCAGCGGGAGCACGGGGACGGCGCAGACGGATGAGAAGGATCCATTCTTGAGCCTGCTGGAACAGCTTGCGGAGGATGATCAGCGCTTCAATAATGGCTCGGGGAATGAGTTTGACTTTTTCTTGACGGGCAATGGTGGGAATGCCTAGCATCGTTGACAAACCAGGGAGACCTGTAGCCCGGCCGGATGCACATCGTGTCATGGGCAGCGACGGTGTTTGGGCTATGGGTGGCGGGCTATTTGGTGCTATGTCTTAAGACGGGAATGTACGAGGTGTGCCTGGGGAGGCATATTATCGTATAGGAGATGGGATTCGGGCAGCATGGTTGGGGAAGCTGCTTCCTCGCTGACAGTACTGCACCCAAAGGCTAGGTCTCACCAACACCCTCGTTCAGGTTGTCCGTCTGCGGCGCCGTCCATCCCGTCGCGGCCTGTATGACAACCATGATGAGCACCAACGCCGCGGCGGCCCGCCACACACCCCGTATAGCGCCCGCGTATCCCCCCAGCGCGACCTGTTTGTCATCGTCCGACAGCTCCCCGTGGAAGACGAGGTCCGGCATGCCCAGCAGCCGCGAGAGGAGAGCACGGGGAGGGGATGATGGGGTCGCCGGCGAGGAGGTACGCTCCTGCGAGGAAGGCGACGAGGGAGAGGGCGGAGAGGAGCAGGGCGAAGGGGTGGATGGTGCTGGCGAAGCTGTAGAGGAGGAGGACGATGGTGAGGGCCTGAGGGAGGTGGGCTGTTGGATTGTGGTGGTGGTGGTGGTGGTG
>PKSG01000646.1:0-67733 GCA_002916505.1 Tolypocladium paradoxum
TTTCCTTTATAGGTATAGTTTATTAATTATATTATAATTATATACTAATAAATACTATAACACGTTATCGCGGCCGTCTTTTAGAGTCGTGACGAATCGCGGCAGGCACGCACAGGTCCTCATAGTTAACGGGCTCAATTCTAGCTAGTTAGCGCATTGCGGGAAGAAGCGAGACTTTATTCCCATCCCATAGAAACAAAGCTGACGCTGCAGCTCACGCACTTACATGGTCTCACGATTGCAGATTCAGTCAGCTTTAACCAGTTGATACTATTAATAATGCTTGAGAGAAAATATCTGTTAGGATGCCCTTTTGGGGGGTTGGGACTGTCTGTTTGCGGGCGTTATTTGCGACCTAGATTACATGCCTTCACCCGTCGACAGCACAGAGCCACCGCATCCTAGGGACCATAACGCGGCTCTCCAGGGAATAGCATCATACCCAGCAGGCCATACGGATACCTCGTCGAGTCATCGTAACAAAGGCCATGTCGGCAGCAAGCTACAGCAGCAGCGGCGCGCAGGCGAGTTCGGTGGCGATCCCGCCCATTGAGATTGGGTCCTTCTTGGCCCTGGAGGCGGACAAGAGCGAGTTCATGGGGAGCGCGAGCGGTGCCTTTTTCGTCAACACCGTCTTCCGAGCCTTTGCGTCGTGCCCATCAGCGCCGCTGGTGCCTGCGGCAGACGCCGACGCCGCTCCGTGTCCGGCCTCGGCGCACAACTATCTCGCGGGGGCCGAGCCCGCCCAGGAACCGCCAGACGACGACGGCTGTGGCGGTGGCGACGGTGGCGACGACGAGCATCATGTGCCATTCGGCGTGAGTGCGCGCGCCGGTCCGCCGCCGCCGCCGTCGTCGTACGGCATCGCGGCTCCCGGTCTGGGCATCCCGCCGTCTCCCGCCGCGGCCCGGAGGCTCGTCATGCTGTACTTCCGGCACTGGCACCCCCTGTTCCCCTTTCTTCACGGGCCGACCGTGTTTGAGCAGATGAACGACCTCTTCGGCTCGCCGGGCGCGAATCAGGGCCAGGACGAGGGTCTGAACCAGAACCAGGACCAGAACCACAACCACAACCACGCCGCAACCGCGAGCCCTCGGACCAGGCTGTGCCGCGCCGTTACCTTCCAGTGCCTCTTCAACATCGCGGCGACGTCGAGCCAGGCAGAGCAGCACCTGGAGCCCCCGTCTCGCATCCACTCGGCCGCGTCGCTCACCAACCTCGTGGGCTACATCTCGAGCCGCCACGACACGGCCTCGCTGCAAGCCCTGCTGGCCGTGGAGCTCTACCTGACGGCCAAGATGTCGCTGAGAGCCGCGTCGACGGTCCACGGCACCCTGACGCGGACCCTGTACCACGCCGGCTTCCACCGATGCCCGCACCGCTACCTTCAGATGACGCGCCACGTGCGCGACATGCGCCAGAGGATCTTCTGGTGCGCCTACGTCCTGGACCGCCACCTCAGCCAGGCGCTGGGCCATCCGGTGGCCATGGTGGACGACGAGATCGACGTCTGCGTCCCTGGCCAGCCCGAGCGTCATCAGCCCGTCAGGGGGCCCCATGCGCACGAGGCCATGGACCACGACAGGGGCAGCCTGGGCCAGCCCGAGCATGGCTCCAGAAGCTCGCCGGGCGCTTGCTCGGGCGAGCTCGTCCTGGGCCACGTCGCCATATACTCGCGACTCCTGGGGGCCGCCCTCGACCTCTTCCACAGGTCCATACACAGCCGGTCCATCACATGGGACAAAATCCTAGAGCTGACGTCCCGCGTCCACTCTTGGTGGAACTGCCTGCCCCTGGCGCTCCAAGACGTGGCCGACTCGTCCGAGCCCATGCTCGCCCCCTACTTTGCCATGCTGTACCACTATCTCATCTTGTTCGTAAACCGCCCCTTTCTCTCCCTGCCCACGCACAGGGCAGACTTTCGGTCCGGCCTGCAGTCGGCCGTCGTTGCAAGCTGTTGCATCATACGCAAACTCGGACCCCTCTCGGACCATCCCTTCCTGCGAGCCTGGCCAGGCACGCTCTCGGCGTCGTGGATGGCTGGCCTGACCATTGCATTCGCAACTCTCCTGGGGCAGTACCCCTTGGACAAAGCTACATCGTATGTTGACCAGGCCCCTTCTCGCCGGTCCTGCAACGCGCAGAGCCTCATGTTTCGTATCCAGGACTAACGAGAAGCCGACAGCGATCTGGACAATGGTCTTGGCTTGCTGGCGAGCATGGGCGCCAACTGGGCCAGCGCGCGTCGCTGCCACGCGGCTCTGGAGACTTTGCGTAACCGATTAACGGCCAGCTCCGGGGGAGGCCCGGCAAGCTGCCCGTCGCCCGCTGCACCGGGAGCCAGCCTTGATGTGCCTACATGTATCGGGCTCCTGGGAACGAATATGCCACAAGCGGCGGGTACGGCCGGGGCAAGAGAGGCAAACAGCAGCAAGCGGAGGAGGCATCACGGAGATGCTCATGGGCCTCTGCCAAGCCAGACCCATCAATGGCAGGCCCCAGTTGCGCTCGACGCACCGGGAACCCCGTACTGGCAGCCGGTCTTGGAGTACACTGGACCGGATTTCGGCTTCGACACCAGCCAGTTTGCGCACCAGGACGGTTTGCAAGACTTCCCGCCTGCAAACCTCACCCCGGGACCACTCGACAACTATAACGGGTGGGATGCCTACGTTCAGAGCTTCGGGAACCACTTCAGCTGCTAGCTGTGCGACCCAGAGGTCGCTCGCTCGTACAGTGCACACGCCCGGTTCGGCGGTGGTTCGACTGCTGATGCTTCCTCGGTCTCTAGTCAGTCTATCCTACCAAAGATATTGTTTCCTAAAGCCAAGTGATAGCGCAAAGCCCTGTGCGTCCTCCCCACTCCCATTATGGGACAGTGGCGGCGTCGACCCACGCCGGCCGTGCCCGTCGTCTGCCCGCAACCCACGCCCGGGAGATGGCGTCGCCTCCGTGGCTTCATCAGTGCCAGAGAGCATGTCGTTGCCTGGCGAAGCACTAGACTCGTCCATCCCGCCATTGGTGTTTGGCAGCGTCGGCGAGGCACGCCTGCCGCGTAAATGCTCCGCCGATGGCCGTGCTGGGTGCCCGAGGGCTTGCTGTGCCCATCTCCTGACACCGTCAGCCGTCTCCAGTGGAAATTGCTCCCAGCGGACAAGCAGGTCGGCCTTCTGGACCTCCCCACGGCCGGCGATGGCTGTGTGGACTGCGCGTGCGGCTCCAGGAGAGCTTCTGTACGCAGACTTGACGATATCTTCACCTGCTACGGACAGAAGCCGCAAAAGGGCATCCTCGGTTGCTGCCAGGCGGTGCTCCAGGGCCTCGACGTAGCCCTTGGTCAGTCCGCTGTAGTACGGCAAGGCAGTCAGTGTTGTGCCATCAAAGGCTGGCCTCGGGCTCAAGGGGTCCAAGCCAAGGCTGTTCTGTTTCTCCATTGGACAGAGACAAAGACGTACCGTTTCCGCAGCGTTGGCCACACACACGTCCGGCCGAGGTTTCGACATCGCGAGCAAGCGGGCCTTTGCTGTCTGTTGGCCATGTGGAACAGGGACTGCCAGGGATGGGATGACACGCCTTGCTTACTTCTTCTCATCACACTGCAGGACACGGAGAGTGAGCATTTCTGTCCAAGTCTGACGTGCCCCATGCCTCTCACCTTTTGCTTCTGCGCACGGCAGCCATTGCAGGCGGCCCGGCCGCGAGCGGGTGTCATGAGTGAAACGCGGCCTTTGCAGGTACCAGGCCGATTTCTTTCTCTGTCCAGACCGTCCGTCTGGTCCTTCAAAGATCAGCGAGCTCGCCCCTGTACCTGTTCTGAGGGGAGCAACCACGCGGCGGTATGGCAGCGATAACCCCAGACGTTCCACGTTCCACGTCTTCTGACGGCTCTGCCCGGCAATTCAAGGGCGATACAATAGCAAATAGCGGAGTCGGTCTCGTGAGGCAGTTGTGGTGTTGGATAGACGGCATCGACAAAACTGTTGCGTGCATGTCGGCTTTTTCTTCAACCGACCACACCAAGATCCGACCAATCACCGGTGGGTGCATGGCCCGCCCTGACGTCGGCTAAATCTTCAAGCGACAAGCCTCTTCTCTCTTGTTGCAGTACGAGGGACCTTGAATCGGGAAGTCGTGATATCCCCACACGTCGTGCTTGTAAACTACATGGCTTGCTTGTAAACTACATGCCTGGCTCATAAACTGCTGGACCCATCGTCTACGGCTCGACGTGGACCAGCCCAGCACATGCTGACAACCATCATTTCTCATCGACTCTCGCCGATCCACCTCCTCCCACCATGTTCAGCGGGTTCGAGTCCTTCACAGTCACCACGCAGCACGACCCCGTTGTCTCCATCTATGGGCTCAAGAGCGGCGGTGCGGCCTCGTCACCGCGTCCGCCACTGCTGCTGCTCCATGGCTTTCCACAGACGCACCGCATCTGGCATCGTGTGGCACCGCAGCTGACGGACAACTACACTGTTGTCATGCTCGACCTCCGCGGCTACGGAGCCTCGTCCAAACCGGGAGACGTGGCGGCGTATGCCAAGAGCGCCATGGCCCGCGATTGTGTAGCCGTCATGGATTTCCTCGGCTTCAGCTCGTCCTTCTTTGTTTGCGCCCACGACCGAGGTGCCCGCGTCGCGCATAAGCTGTGCGTAGACTACCCAGAGCGCGTCCAAAGGGCCATGTTCTTGGACATATGCCCGACACTGGCCATGTATACAAAGACCGACTTGGCCTTCGCAGAAGCCTATTTCCACTGGTTCTTCTTGATCCAGAAGCCGCCGTTGCCCGAGACCCTCATCTCGGCCAGCCCCCGGAGGTTTGCCGAGATGTTCATGGGCGGACGGCAGCACCAAGGACTGGGAATCTTTGACAAAGACTGCTTCGAGTCCTACGTCAAAGTCCTCGAGGACCCTGCGGCGGTGCGGGCCATGTGCCACGACTACCGGGCGAGCGCGTCCCTCGACCTGGACGAGGCCCGGCTTGACCTGAGCAGCCGTCGCAAGATCCGATGTCCGTTGCTGGTGCTATGGGGTAAACACGGCGTCCTAGAAAGGTGCTTCGATACCGTCGGCGAGTGGCAGGCAGTCACAGAGGACGCGGTGCGTGTAAGGGGGCAGAGCGTTGACTCGGGGCACTACATCCCAGAGCAAGCGCCGCACAATGTTATTTCCAATGTCCTCGAGTTCTTTGTGTAGAGAGAGCACATGACCAAGGTAGTTTGAGAATACAAGAGCCCATCATGGCTGCCGTGTTGGTGACCGGGGAAGTTGCGCCAGGGCAAGTTTGGGGACATCGGCCTTTTCTTTAGCCGACGGCACACACAAACTTCTGCAGTATATAATGTGAACGGCCGCTCATGGCCAGCTAAGCCTGTGCCCCTGGGACAAAACAGAAACGACAGGACCAGAATCGTACTTGCACCTTTGTTCGGCATCTCGCATCTCGCGTGTCGCATCGCTGTGTGGCTCAACAGAGGACCATGGCTGGCAAGACCCTTCGAATCGCCGTCGTGCCCGGCGACGGCATCGGCACCGAGGTGATGCCCTTTGGCATCAGCTGCCTCGAGGCAACCGCCAAGATATTCAGCATCCCACTGCAGTTCGAGTATTTCGACTTTGCAAGCTGCGAGTACTACCGCAAGCACGGTGACATGCTGCCGCCCGACTGGAAGGAGACGCTCCTGCAGTTTGATGCCATCTACTTTGGGGCTGTTGGGATGCCCGACGTGGTCCCCGACGACGTGACACTCTGGGGAAGCCTGCTCAAGTTCCGCCGCGAGTTTGACCAGTACATCAGCCTCCGGCCGTGTCGGCTGATGCCCGGCGTCGCCTGCCCGCTGGCTGGACGGAAGCCTGGGGACATTGACTTCTGGATCGTCCGCGAGAACACCGAGGGCGAGTATAGCAGCATCGGAGGCAAGATATTCGAGGGGACCGACCGAGAAACGGTTCTCCAGGAGACGGTCATGACGAGGACGGGGGTAGATCGGGTGTTGCGCTACGCCTTTGACCTTGCCCAGAGCCGCCCGCGCAAGCGGCTCACGAGTGCCACCAAGAGCAATGGCATCAGCATCACGATGCCGTACTGGGACTCCCGCGTGCGCGAAATGGCAGCCAAATACCCAGACGTGAGCGTCGACAGGTACCACATCGACATCCTGACGGCTCACTTCGTTCAGCGGCCAGACATGTTCGACGTCATCGTGGGCAGCAACCTCTTCGGCGACATCCTGTCCGATCTGGGCCCGGCTTGCACTGGCACAATCGGCATCGCGCCCTCGGCGAACATCAACCCGGAGCGCAAGTTCCCGAGTCTGTTCGAGCCCGTTCACGGGAGTGCGCCAGACATTGCCGGCAAGGGCATCGCCAACCCGGTGGGCATGATCTGGGCGGGCCAGATGATGCTCCAACACTTTGGATATGAGGAGGCGGCAGATGCCCTGCTTCGAGCCATCGAAGCAGTGTTGGCACGGTCGAATGCCGCCGTCGTGACTCCTGACATGGGTGGAAATGGTTCGACCAAGACCTTTGGAGGGGCGATTGAGGGCGAGATTCGGGCCATGCAGGCCAGCCAGACCAAGCCGTAAAGCCCTTGCTGTAGGCTCGCGGGCTGTTGCGGGACTCCGAGCTCTTGACCGCTGGCAGATTTGTAGCCGACGCCAAAGACAGAGGACCTTGGACGAACAGTGCAAGAATATCGAGTGTACATGGTGCCCATGTTGAAGCAGGATTCGTTTATCCGTAACGTCGAGGAGCGTTTGTTGCGAAGAGTGTCGTGTCCAAACCGCCTCTCCATGTTTGCTTGCGCCCCGCAGCTTCGGCCCAAAGCCCGTCTGCCGGCCGGTCCATGTGGTCTCGTCGGATGACGTTGCTGGGGGGATGGATCGTGGCGCGTCAATTGATGCTTGTCGGAGAGAAGTATTTACATGCACACGACTGGATGATTGCAGTCTTCTCCAACCCCCGACACCCCCATGGCTTCATCAATGCCTGGGGAGCGGTCCAGCTGAGCTGCCTGGCCGTTCCTGCCGTTGGCGACTGCTGCAACGGGCAAGGGGCGACGGGCGAGCGCGCCTTCCCTGGGCGAGCACGCAAATCGCCCCTGCCCTCCCTGCGGTGGCGCTGGGCCCAGACCGCGCCCAGACTGGGGAAAGTGGGTCTCCGATCTGGGGGTGGAGCAAAGGCCTGCCTGGGCATGCTTGCTTGCGGGGAAGGGACGAGCCAGGCTGAGCTGAGGTTGAAGGAGAGGCGTCTGAGGTATTCGGTACGGTCCGAAAAGGTATTCGGTACGTCTCCCTTAATAGAGCTATATCTCTTATAGTAGAGAGACGCAGTGAGTGGTCCAACAAACCAGAGGGACAACAACAGCGATGAGGCGGCCCCTGGGCTGCGCATGGTGCCATGCGACGCAGACGACTAATAATATTGAGTTTCAGCGGCCGCAACCAGTAAAGACCTCAACCACTGGACTCGACGCCCCAAGCGCCACCGCACTCGCGTTGCACAGCGCAAGACAGTGAGGCAGCATACGAACAGAGGCCTACCCCGCCCGTCGCACCCCGGCCATGGGCTGATGCCTGCACCATGTTGCCTGACATGTGTGGACGTGCCGTGTCAGCTGTTATAAGACGGGCCCCCCAGCCCTTGTGTCACCACACCCTGCCCTTTCATCATCCCACCGTCCTCGGCTCGACATTACTGCATCTGTTGTCTCTCATCAACTCTCACATCGCCGTCATCGTCGTCGGCTCGATATACGTACTGCCATCATCAACCCTCACATGTGAGTATACTCCAGAACCGTCACAGAGCACTGGCTGACAAAATGACTCACCAGACTCTCCTCTCCACCACCACCACCACCACCACATCCCATCATGCCTCTCCACCGCATCCCCAAGCTCCCCCGGGCCAGCACCTCGGAGGTGCTCTGCATGGGCGCCGCCGGCGTCGGCGTCCTCACGCCGCTCTACCTCGTCATGCCCGGCGCCGAGGAGCGCCTGGCCAAGCAGACGACCAAGTGGGCGCCGCGCTGGGAGCGCAACATCTCCTACTTCACGCCCCCCGTCGAGCGCACCGTCCAGCGCATGGAGCCCCCCATCGCCCGCGCCGTCCAGAGCGTCGAGAGCCGCCTGCCGCTCGAGAAGATGGCCAAGCGCGTCGACGCGACCATCAGGAGCGGCATCGACCGCTTCGGGCCCAAGCCGTCATGATGGCGTGCTTTCGTTTGATTTGCTTTGCCTTGTTCCGTCGGTTTGGCTTGGCTTGGATCTCGAGGCCAGCCTCCTGGGTTTCATTTTCGTGGCATCACAGCCTGTATTGTATGTAAGCGGCGAGCTGAGAAGAAGGCGTAGACGTCGTCTCATATCACCGTCAATCATGATGTGTCTTTTCCACACTCTCTGTCCTGTCCCGTTGATGCAGGCGGTGGCTATCTCATACATGTACATGAGGCCATGACGCCTCTCGCCGGGGTACCCACATCGCAGCCAGTGGGCCGACGGCCGCAGCTGACTTGGTAGAGTATCACATATTGTATTCAAGCACAGTATCCCAAGCGTGGGTCGTTGCGGCAAGAGGTTGGCCCCATGCAACATGACCGTCTCACTGAGCCTTGGGGCTTTGCAACCCTCATCCCGCCTGGCGTTGCATACGGAGGCGATGCATACGTGGGTAACACGACAGAGACAGCCCGTGTTATCATCCACCACTTCCCCATGCCTCTCTAGCGACAGGCACCAAAATTGCATCGTTTACGTCGGGCACCAAGGTCGACCTCAGAGGCTCATCCTGGAGTCTCGCAAGAGAGCTGGGGTGCTCAGGTGCGCGCGTCAGAGGTTGCGCAAGGACCATACCCATACGGCCGATACCCATCAATTGTTGTCAACCAACAAACCAACTCGCAAGGCCACCAGGAACAGGCAGCACTATCGGGTCCACTCACATGGAATTGATGCCACGTCCCTTTCCTCCTCTGCCACCGTCCCCGAGTTGCTCACATAACCAACTAGCTAGTTACAGCCGCAACTATGCCCTTCTCATCCGACTACCCTCCCCTGGTCTACCCCAAGACCGACATCCTCAGCTATCTATTTGGCGACACCCCCGTCTCGGATAAACCCCTCTGGATCGACAGCAGGCAGCCCGGCAAGAGCCTCTCGTCGAGACAAGCGCTGCAATGGGCCAAGCGGCTCGCCTTCGGCCTTGAACGGCTGGGGCTCGCAAAGGGGGACGTGGTCTTGACCTGCACCCCGAACCATGTCTTTGCCCCAGTCTCCTTCCTGGGCAGCGCCGGCGGAGGCTTCATCTTCAGCGGCATCAACCCAGCGTCCACGGCCCACGGTATGCCGTTCTTGCTCCCTTGTACTCGCTCATCCCTCTCTCATCGCCAACTCCCGCTGACGACTTTCCTCTGTGGCCTTGTCCAGAACTGGCATATCAGATCTCCAACAGCACCGCCAAGGTGATACTAGCCCATCCCAGCGTCCTCGCACCCGTCCTTGAAGCTGCGGCCAAGGTCGGCGTCCCCATGAACCACGTCTTCCAGTTCTCGGACGAGGGCAACCCGAGGCGTCAGGGGGTCGAGGACTGGACAGCCATGATCGGGACCCCTGAACAGGGCGACAGTTGGCAGTGGCCAATCCTGGGACCTCGCGAGGCCAGCCAGACAATCGCCACCATCAACTACAGCTCCGGGACGACGGGCCTCCCCAAGGGCGTCTGCGTGTCCCACGCCAACCTCATCGCCAGCCTCGAGCAGAACATCTTCATGCGGTACCTCGGCACGCCCTACGAGGCGTCCAACTCCCGGGTAGGGGAGCGGTGGATCGGCTTCCTACCGCTCTACCACGCCTACGGGCAGCTCTTCATGGTCCTCATGGCCACCAAGCTCCGGTGCTCCGTGTACGTCATGGCCGAGTTCGTATTTGAGCAGTTCCTCGACGTGATTGAGCGGCACAAAATCACGAGCCTGCACGTCGTGCCCCCGATCCTCGTCATGCTCTCGAAGCGCCCCGAGGCGGCTCGCCGCGACCTTTCCAGCGTCAGGGAAATTCTGTGCGGCGCAGCGCCGCTGTCACGCGACCTGCAGAATCTATGTCAGGCGAGGTTGGGGGTCCCGATTCGACAGGGCTGGGGCATGACCGAGTCCACCTGCGCCTGTGTCATGATGCCCGGAGGGCCCCGGGACGACAGCGGATCATCTGGGAAGCTCATGCCCAACTGTGAAGCCAAACTCATCGACGACCAAGGGCGCGAGGTGGACGTGGGCCAGAGAGGAGAGTTGTGCATCAGGGGTCCAAACGTCAGCCTTGGTTACTGGAGGAATGAGAGTGCAACTCGAGAGATCATCGACGAACAAGGCTGGCTAAGGACGGGAGACGTTGCCACCTGCAACAGGGATGGCTTCATCTGGATCGTAGACCGCAAAAAGGTCAGTCTCCCATGCCCGCGCCAGTGAAGCCATGGTCACTAACACGAGAGTCCACAGGAGCTCATCAAGGTCAACGCGTTCCAGGTTGCGCCGGCGGAGCTGGAAGCAGCACTCCTGGAGAACGAGCACGTAGCCGACGCGGCCGTCGTGGGAATCACCTTGTAAGTCGGCAAGGAGCTGTTATTAACCGGGCACCTGTACCCCTGAGCTGACCACTGTTCGAAAGGAACGGCAATGAATGGCCGCGAGCATACGTCGTAATACGAGACACGTCTCGCGGCAGCGTGTTACCCGGCGACATTAAGGACTGGATCGCTTCCCGCGTTGCCAGGCACAAACGGCTGGAGGGAGGTGTCGTCTTCGTCGATGAGGTTCCCAAGCTCGCCAGCGGCAAGATCAAGCGGCAGGCGATGAGGGAGAGGGCCCAGAGAGACGCCGTGGAGCTGCAAAAGAGGAATCTTGGCGATGTAAGGGCGCGGCTATAGAGTTTTCAGCCTGCATGCAGAAGCGCAACAACCCCTTTTGGACGACGGCAAATACAATGGCCGCTCTTTTTAGCTCCCCAATAAAGCGAACCGTTCCCCAGCCGTCACAAGTATTTGCCTCACATCCCAAAGGAAAGGACAGATAGGCAGCAGGTGGTCGTGCCAGTCCCGTCATGGAGCGGAGCGGAGGCCGACGAGTGGAGCCCTCCTCCGGAGAGCCGCGCGCGCGGGCGACGACGCTCGATGGTGCAGTCACCAAGACCAACGAGGGCGTGGCTCGGCAGTTGGCTGGACAGGTTGCAATATCGTGGAGGCTTCCACCCGGGTCGTCGGGACCTCGCCGTCAGCCGCGTCGTGGTGGTGAGACGCGCGACGCCGTTGTGCCCGCCACCCACGGCGCCGTGTCCGTCACGGAGCGGACCATGACGTCTGTCGGTCTTCCCCTGTCGTGGAACCAACGCAGCTCTCGACATGTTATAAAGCACATCCGTATCCTGCCAGCAGCTGTTTTCCTGTCGTATAATCGGTTCACGCGACGCCTCGGCCCCCAAAGCGAACAGAACAGCACCACCTGGCCTGGCCCTTGATGCACACCCTCTCCGCCCGCATCATCTGCATCTCGCTCGCGCTCCTCCCCATCTTCGCCTTCGCCGGTCCAGCTCGCTGCTGCGCCGCCCACGAGATGCCTTCCCGCGAAGAGCAGACCCAGGTCCTTGACAACTACCTTGCGCTCTGGGGCGGCGACCTGTCCCTCGCCGACCAGGTCTTGGCCTCCAACGTCAAGCTCAACATTGACCGCCACCCCGCGGCCAACGGCAGCGCGCCCGTCGTCGTCGACTCTTCCGAGGAGTTCCTGGGCTTCCTCAAGTTTGCCCGCGCTGGCTGGGAGTCGTTTGGCTTCAAGGTCCTCCACTGGGCTGCTGATGGCCGGAACATTGCCATCCGCTGGAAGGCCGAGGCCATCATGGGCAAGGAGTACAACGCCCCCACGTGAGCACGCCCTGGAACGACTTCTTCTTCGTCTCCTTTCCTTTTGGTGAGCATAGGTTGCTGACTGGAGCGCGTGTTTCTCCGTTGCAGGACCCTCAAGCCCGGTGACCCCGTGACTTGGAACGGGACCGATTTCCTCGTCTTGAACAGCTGCAACCTCATCGAGGAGGTCAACATCGCCCAGGACATGATGGAGCTATTCCACGTCCTGGGAATGACCTCGGTCCCTGTGTAGTGGCCGTCCGCTCTCGTTTGCCCTCACGGCAGATATTGTACCTTTTTCTTCACGTCAGATACAAAACCAGGGAATGACTGGGCAGAGAAATATGAGTAATAGATTTCCATTTCTTCGTCTCCGAGCTCGACGTGCCGCAAACAGAGCTCTGCTAGCCGGCCGGCGAGGATGTGTACTGCATCGGTGGTTCCCAAATCTCTGCTGCCTCGCCATAGGCAGAGGCAGATTGGCACTGGGGAGCCCAGATTCTCGTGGCGCAGCCGCCAGGATGCCGCTCGGTTCGAGTTTGTAGCAGCATTATCCTGCTCGGCTCCAGCACGTGGGGGACTTCAACGATGGCGCGATCGCGCGTGCTCTTCGGGCCAGCGTAGATGCGAACTAAGCTTTGATGGTCGCCCTCTCTTCTGGATCGATCGTCGAGCTCTCGAGGCGATGCTCAGGGGTGTCGGGTGTCGCTATTCATACATGGTGTCGCCATGTTACGCGCTCTTCTCGTCGACGGGGTCCGCAGGCGGAGCCTTGGGCATGGACTTCTGAGCATGTCCCAGCGCCACTACCGCCAGTGCCCGTCAGCACCTCGTTACTTTCGAAGCCGACAGCCCGGGTATACTCACGCCGGTCAAACAGGTAGTAGCTCGTCACGAGCAGGATCGGCAGGGCAATCATGGACGACACCCACTTCCTAGCCGCCGTCTTGTACCTCTTCTGGTACTTGTCGTTCTCCAGTCGCCTCTTTGCCTCCTCGCTTTGCCTGTCTTTTCGCTCGGCCTGGCGTCGCATGCGGGCCGCGCGGAGAGCATATTCCCGGGCCTCGGCGGTTCTCATGGCCGCCCTGCTCGTTGCGCTGGTCGCTTCGCCTGCTGGGCTGGATCCTTGCGCGCTGGTCGCGGGTCGCGCGGACGCTGGCTTTGCTGCGGCATTGGCGTAGAGCCGTCGGCCAGATTGGCACACCTGCCGTCTGCAGTGCCACAGGATCGGGCTCCCTGTTCGCGCGGGCGCCATTGTCGCTGTCATGGCTGGAGATGTATGGTGCAGCTGATGATGAAGCTTTCGCAGGGCACAAGGGTCCACCTTGGCTCGGCCGGGTGTAGGGTAGCTAGCTGTCGCACCTCCAAGCTACCTAGGTAGCTTTGCATGTTCGAGCTTCTCAACACGCATCGTCAGAGAGCCATGCTTCGTGGTGTATACCTTGGCGGCGAATGCATAAAACAGAACTACCTAGCCTGCGATGCTGTTGCGTGGCATATCCTTGTACGAACACAGCTGGCGGACTTCACGACCTGGGCATGGGTCAATATAGTCCACACTACAGCAGCGCCTCCAAAGACCACAAGATATAATAAGCCGATGACGTCTAATTCCCCTCGTCTCAATGTTTCCCTGGCCCGCCCCAGTCGCAAAGCATCTCGTGCAAAGACCGGGCATCAGACGAAGTGTCCGTTTCTACAACTAAAACTACAGCATCCCCAAACGCCTCGTCAACGGACCATCTCGCAATTTCCCCATAGTCGTCGCCATCGCCCCTCCCCCAAACACCCATCTCGTTCCGGGGATCAATCGTCATCCGTATATCTCGGCCCACTGGCAGCCGGAGTCTCCGGCGCACCGTATGCCGCTGGCGTCGGCGCTCCGTAGTAGCCAGTCGAGCTGGCATATCCGCTTGCGCCAGGCGTTGGGGCTCCGGCTCCAGGCGTCGGCGCCGATTCGGCGCCCCATCCTCCCTGCCAACCTCCGCCCGGAGTGGGTGCGTTGGCGGCGGGCGTCGGGGCAGAGTAGGCACCCGGTGTCGGAGCGTTGAGTGCGCCAGGAGTGGGAGCACCCATGCCAGCGCCCGGGGTTGGTGCGTCGTATGCCGCGGAAGAGGTGGCTCCAGGGGTGTATCCCCACGACTCGTTGCCGCTGGCCCCGGGCGTCGGTGCAGATGAACCCCATGCCGGCGTCTTGGAGCCCGACGTCCAGCCGTCCATGCCTCCACCTGCTCCGTACGCTGGTGTTCGAGACCCAGCTCCGAAGGCGTCCCCCGTTGCAGGAGTCCGAGCTCCGGACTGCCACGCCGGCGTTCGGGACCCGGAGCCGTACGCCGTTCGGCTGCCGTCGTACGGGTTGACAGTCCTCGAGCCATCCGCCCATGCCGGGGTCCGCGATCCCGAGTAATCCTGCGCCTTCCACGCCGGCGTTCGCCCGCTGGCCGCCGCTGGTGCTGATATGTTCGTTAGAAGACCTGGACAGAACATGCACCTCGCACGGAATCGGCCTGAAACTTACTGCGAGATCCCCAGGCAGGGACCCGATCTGAGCCACCCGCGCTGATCGGAGTACGAGACCCTCCTTGCCAGCCGGGCACCCTTTCGCTCGACCCACGGTTGAACCCGCCAGGCGGACCCCGGCCTCTGCCGTTGATGTCAATAGTGGCGCCCGACGTCTTGTCTCGGAAACTCAGCGACTCTCGAGGAACCGTGACCGTCTTTCCCTTGGTATGCAGCTCGACACGGGCGTGTGTGTCTGTCGTGTCCTTGACTATACCCAAGAGGCCCTTGTACGGGCCTTTCTTGATGATCGCGGTCTGGTTGAGCGCTCGGTCACGGCCAAAAGTCTTGACGGGCTGCTGCAAAGCCTTGTTGTCGGCGCCGTTCTTGTGGATCTTCAGGGCCGGGTTCATGGCACTCAGGTCAGGGCCAGACGCAGCCGAGTTGACCCGACCGCCCTTTGCCGCGACCGTGTTGACCATGCTAGCCTTGGTGACAAACACACCTGCGTTCTCGGTGCTGTCGTTGGTATGCAGGAAGATGTACGATCGATGAATGTGAATGATCTTGCCCTGTCGCTGCTGCCCCGTAAACTCCTTGACTTTGTCGTCGAGTCGGATTTCCGAGCCATCACGATCCGCCGCCACAGCCTGCTTCCTCTGGGGCAGCTTGTTGGAGATCTGAGACGGCATTATCTGCCGTGGGTCTCCATACTGGTCCAGCACCACGAGGGATTCGCGATCCACCTTGACGATGCAGCCCACAGTAGTAGGGTCGAGCTGGACGAGGTCGTGTAGAGTGTATTGCCCAAGCGATCCTTGTCCGCCAATGTCGCTCGCTTCGCGCAAGTCCTTGCTGAATACCGTCACCTCGGTATTGGTCTGGTCCGTCAAGAGGGTGACGCGATCTTCAGAGATCTTGACCACCGTGCCAACCTCGTCCCGGAACTTGCTGCCTCCGATAACCTTGACATGGTCGCCAATCTTGAACCGTTTTCGTAGGCCCTTGATGGGTACCTCGATGGTCTGTCCCTCTAGGTCTCCCTCGGTGACGGTCATGGTGACAATGTCACCCTGAACGTTGGTTGCCTTCCCCACGACGCCTCGCTGCTCACCAGAGTATACCTCGATTATATCTCCCGGTAGGTAGGTGACGAGCGAGCTGCTGTCTTTCAAGCTTGCCGCCAAGGCCTTGAGGTCCAGGTTCTCGGTGCCATCCTCGGCGCCAGAGGCGAAACGAGTGACTTCTTCCAAGGATGGGTTAACGTCGGTGACGATGAGTTGCTGGATTTTGACGTCTTTGACCTGGAAGCCGTTCTCAAACTCGTCCCCCATATAGGACCAGGTGTTGGTGGTGGGATTCCCTTGAATATGACGAGGGTGACGCTTGCGCGCCTCCACCTCGCTAAAGAGTCTCTGGGGAGGTTTGGGGCCTGCGATGCCGCCAGGTCTCTTCCTCTTGCCGTCGGTGGAAAGCAGGGCATCGTCACGCATGCCATAGTCCAATCTCGGAATGAATCGGACCCTTGCCTCCAGGCCGTTCTCTGTGACGTCCAGAACCTGGGCCAGATCGCCGGTGTGCTTGGCAGGTCGTCGCAAGCGGACCCAAGCGCCAGGCTCGAGGGTTGGCGTCTTGGTGACGCGCAGGAGCTCGGGCATATCCTTGATGTCCACAAGAGTCATCTTTGACCGGGGATACACGTTGAGCATGCCGTCCAGCGCCACGAGAATGTCGGTCTGTCGCTGGGCCTCGACGTAGATCAAACCCTTCATGACAGACTGGGCACCGCCGCGCTCAAAGGCCGCCGTGATGGCGAGTTCGTCCTTGGTTCCCAGACGCTCCTCGATTCGCTTGGTGATGGACAGAACAACCTCGCGCTCCTTGCCCTCCTTGCATCTCACGGCCCAGATGCTGGGGTCGTCGACGCTAGGAAGCAGGAGTCGCTTGGGCACAACGGCCGAGTCGCCAAAGCCCTTGGCTGGCCGTCGGTTTCCGTATCTCTGTCGCAGAATTTCGGCCTGCTTCTCCGCGTCCATGCTCGCCTCCAGTTCTCGGCGACGGTCGAGCTCGCGATGTCGTCGATCGTCGTCCAGTCGGGCACTCTCGGCCACGTCGTCGGGATGCGCATTGTCGATGAAGTCTTCAATCTCCTCGCCGTCTTTCTCCTCGTCTTCTCCCTCGTCTTCATCGTCGACCTCGGCCTCGATGTCGAAGAAGGCGTTGCGTCGGTCTCGGCGTCGTTTTCTGCGATGGCCCTGTATGGTTCTGTCAGCGCCGTCACGAGCGCCAGAGGAGGGGCCAAGGTGTCGGAGGTGCCAACCTGTTGCACATCTTCGTCCTCATCGTCTTCGTCCTCCTCATCTTCGTCCTCATCCTTGTTCTCGTCTTCGTCATCGCCTCCAGCAGGCCCTCGAGGCTCTTCTTCGTCGTCGTCCTCGCCATCGCTGCGGGCAGCCCGCGATTTGCGCGGAGGGCTATCGTCGTTGTCTGCAGCATCGTCGCGATCACCAGGGCTGCTGTGCCGGGTGCCTCGCTTCGGGTGCTGCTCGCCATCGTCATCGGCAGGCTCCTCGTCGGACAAATCTGCCGGGGCAGGGTTGAAGTCCTCCTCGTCCTCGGAATCATCAAATCGGGGAGGGTCCTTGGAAGCCATGGTGCGTCTGAGTTGGCCGCTGAACCCGAGCAGCCTCCCGATATGTGTACCGAAGCAGGGGCCTAAAGGAAAGGGTGGAGGGTGAAGAAAAGGAAGCGAAGGCGCCGAGGTTAATACAAGTTGAATGAAAGAGGCCCAGCAAGCAGGTGAGGCAACCAGTGCTGGCCACATGCCATTAGCAGAGCGGCTAATTTTCGGCCCTGCCACACGCGCCTGTACTTCTTCACCTTGACTTCACCGCGACTGGCCTGGGCTTCAGAGGTAGGTACATTACCTTATTCTTCAGGTGCCACAATACGCAGCTCGCAACTTAAAGGTAGGCACGAAAATTTCTGGGGCGTGATATCAACTCTAAATTGTACTTGTATGTGCAAGTACAGAGAACCGGGCTGCCCGTATATTGTACTCTGTACGCCTTGGCGCCTCCGTGTTGAGACTCGCAGATGTTCATAGTGCAACGGGGCTGTTTGAACCATGTCGATTTCGCTCGACGCCTCACCTGCACGCCCTGATGGCGATGAAGAGCACGCATTCTCTAGGCTCTTCCCGTCGCGGCATTGACGCGCTTTGATGCGAGACCACGGTCGCCAGCCGGTTCGCAACGCCAGAAACACCATCTCTTACCAGCGATTGCTTTTGGAAGACGATCAGCGTGATCCCGTCTTGTCTTCCACAATCCCATCCGTCTCCATGATCGCACGCATCACCTACTCTGAACCCAGGATTGCACGAGTCCAGTAGAAACCTGCCCGTCAAACGACCTACAAGTTAGACAGGGCGCTGAGCTTGTCGGCGTACACATGTCAGGGCCGAGACATCAGATCCATAAGAAAACGTGGGAGCATGTGATGGCCCATCCGTGCAACGCCCTCATGCACCTCGGCCAATGCAGGAGACACCCGGTCGACATTTATCCCATCACATCAGTCGGGTGCCCCAGATGCCGCGGCCAGCGCTTACGCCGAGCCACTCCCCGTAGTCGGCGTTTTGCAGGTGAGGGACCCATCCGAGGTTCCCAACTTCGTAGTCACACTCCCAGCTCGCGACCGGGCTTCGGTGGTTGTCCTGCTGGGGAGTGCCGTTGATCGGTGGACCGCCCATGGATGAGCTCGAAGTCAGGAGATCCCACACAAGAACCTGGCAATCGTCACCCCCCGAGGCCAGCGTGCCCCGCCGCAGCGGCGACCACTCCAGGCAGTTGATGGGCCCGGCATGGCCCCGGAGCTCGAGAAGTGCCTGGCCAGGCTGCCGCACATCGAGGATGCGGATGGTGCTGGAATCCTGGGCAAAGGTCGCCAGGAGATGCGTGTCATGGGGCGAAGTTGCTAGACGCAGCAGAGGTGGCGGGCTTGCCATGGACTGCTGCGCGGCCGTTGGGCTCGTGCGGCCAGTGCCGTCTATACCCTTTGTATTAGCAGAGCTCGTTTGGCTTGTCACGGCGCTGGACCCGGGTCACGGTACCTCTCTCCTCCTTGCCGGTTGGCTCATATATGATTGTCGAGTGCTCCAGGCTGCGCAAATCGAACATGCGGACGCTTCCGTCCTGGCCGCAGCTGACAAAGACGTCGACACTGTTGGCGCAGAATCGCACGTCGTACACCTCCTTGTCGTGGGCGATGAGCTGTGTCTTGGCCGTCAATGACGGGATGTCCCAGATGGTACAGGTCGTGTCGATGCTGGACGTGATGATCAGACTGGGAGAGACGGTGTTCCAGTCGAGCGACGTGAGCGGGGCGGTGTGATCGGGAGTCTTGGAGTTTGAAAGCAGCGCCAACGGGGTCAGCTTGGTGGTTGCGGTGTCGCGCGGCGGCCCCCTGGCGGTGATGTTGTTGCCTGGATTCGCCGGGGCTTCGGAAGGCAGTGACCATAGGCGAAGATGGTCGCCAGAAGTAGCCAGGAGGTCCGTGGACTGCTTCTGGGAGGAAGGGGGCTCCCACAGGAGCCGGGTGACGGGGTACGAGTGTGTAGCTTCGGCGACTTTGGTGAAGTCGAGGCTGTACTTGGAGGAGCCGGGCGTGTATACGTCTTGCGGGGTTGGAACGACTTGGCTGTCGAGGATTTGAATCTGCAAAGGTCAGAAGAGAGAATTCGACGACGAGGGCGACTCGCGTGGGGCCCTACAAAGTTGTGGCCGTCTTCCAGGTAGCTGCCCACGGCCAGCTTGCCAGCGCCGTTGCCCTGAGGCGGCCACTTGCACCAGTCGAAGGCATAGATGGCCCACGGCGCCAAGTAGTTGCTGGGGCCGGGCTGAGCATTGGCCAGGTCGTGGGCAACGGTGCCCGGGGCGCCGTCGGACATGCTCGAGTCGGCGCGGGGCCGAATGTCGGCGAGGCCCAGAGGCGTGGTGGAAAAGTTGCGCTGGGAGGCTGGGGCATTGTACTTTGCGATGTCCGCGGGCGACATGAATTGCGACGAGGAGCCGCCGGGCGTCGTGGGGGTGTAGGCGTGGTACGAGGTCGGAGGGCCGTCGTACGCGGCGGCAGGGCTGGAGCGGGAGTAGGTGTGGGAGTGCGGCATGGCGAGGGACGGCTTGGAGGGCGCCTGGTAGTCGTGCGCGGGCGGCGGCGGCTGATGCTGGAGGTGATGCTGCGACGAGGCCGACGACGACGGGGCATGCATCGTGGGGAGGGTTGGCGCCGCGTTGGCAGACATGGCCAGTGGCCGCGACGACGTGCCGCCCGGCTGGAGGACGTTGGGCACGGAGCTGGCGACGGGCTGCTGGTGGAGTTGATGCTGGTGCAGGGACGGAGCCTGAGAGTGGGCGTGGGCGTGGGCGTGGACGTGGGCGTGGACGTGGGCGTGAGCGTGGGCGTGTGCGCTCGCGGGCGGCAGCGGCTGCTCGAGCTTGATGCGAGGCGCGTGGTCGTAGTCTCGCGGCGACGACGTCTGCGGGCTGGCCGTCATGCTGGACATGTGCAGCTCGTCCTGCTGGCCCCCATACGGGCCTGGCGCGCCGACGGGCCTTCGTGCCGGAGGAAGCTGCTGTGATTGGCTCATTGGCGCGTCTGCGTGAGGCTCCTTGGGTATGATTATGATGTCTCGAGAGCTGGCAGCTGCGAGATGCGACCTGGAGGAGGAGCCCAGTGCTGGGCCGATGGCAGGGGGGTCGGGACCGCAGCACGAGACGACGGCCGCTGGAAGGGCAGGAGCCAGTGATGCCAGCAGAACCAGGCGCGTTCCAGGTTGCTGTCAAGATTGGCGAGGCTCGATTGCGGTTTGCGTCGTCGCGCTGTTCGGGGAGGGATGCATGGCGATGCGAGCGGGTGGTGGTGGTGTGGTGTGGTGGCGGCGACGACTCCCGCACAGCGAGCCCCAGGGACCACTACAGGGACTGCCCCTGTACCCGAGTCCTTCCGCCTGCACCGCGTGGACAATTACAGCGCTCTCCTCAGACATCAGCTCTGCATGCACGGCGCATCGTCGTGGTTGATACTCGTGCATACCTATGCTCTTCCGCCCCTCCCCTCTCCCTTCTCATCCAAGGGCCCGTCCTCGCTCCCAGGCATGTAGGGCCGACCTCCTCGCGTCGATAACAAAGCGCCCTGTCCTCATCCCTCTGCGCGTTCCGCCAGAGGCCCGGCGTCTTCGCCATGGGTCCAGCCTCACCCACCATGCTCGACCGCCTCACCAGCGCCGCGAATCCATCGTCCATTCTGTCCCCTCGCTCCCCGAAACGGTCGCCGAGCGAATACCAGCTAGACCAGCTTGAGCCGCGGCCCGACGATGCTGTCTCTCTCGACCACGACCTCCCGCGCCGTCGACTGGGAAGACCTGCGGCGCTTGGAACGAGCCTTCGTGACATGTCGCCAGGCTCCTGGGACAAAAGGCCCAGCTCTGTGGGCTCATCGTCCAAGCTACGCCAGCCGCCGGCCATGTTCTTGGGCCCACCGCCGCCGATAGCTGCGTCTATGGTGGTGAGCAGCGGTCCGAGCCCGCCATGGTCGAACCACAGCCGCGAGGGAGTCTCGCATAGCCTCCTCGGCGCAAGTCGAGCCAACATTAGCAGTGTCCTGTTCGACCAGAGACAGGAGTTTGCATCTCAGAGCTCCGACTCGGCATGGCGCGCGCTGCGGAGGCGGGAACAGGCGTTGGAGCAGGACATTCAACAACTCCTCGACTTCCAGGCCGCAGGCCTGGTGGCAGGCAGTGCAGGGGGCCTGGACATGGCCTCTAGCAGCGACGCGGATGGGCACAGCGATGCTGGGAGCAGTACTCCGACTGGTACCTTCTATTCCACGGCGAGCTCCAGGTCTCGGATGCCCAAGAGCCTGTACCTGCCGCCTCAGTCTACCCCGGAAGGCAACGTGATGCCGGTGCGGCAGCCAGCAAGAGCGCGACCGATGGGGCTACGGGCAGCGCGAAAGGGCCTGCGAAGGTCGATGACGGCCCTGGTGGACCTCAAGAGAGAGGAAGATGCCCATCTGGACGCGGCCTTGGCGGAACGCAACATGGCGCTCGCCCGCCTGAACCGGCTTGGCACAAGGAGGACCGGGATACAAGATGAGCTCATGGCGTTGGAGGGCGACGAAGAGGAGCCCCTGGGCAAGGAGCTTCGGGACCTCGGATCGAAGCACGACACACTCGACCGCGAGATCCGGCTCCTGGAGGAGAGGCTTGTGGGGATGCGAAGCCGGCGGCGCTGGCTCAGGGAGAAGATGGACGACGTCAAGAACAGACGGGAGGCTGGACTCAGCGGATACCGTGGCGCACTCAAGGACGTCGACGTCGAAGTCAGCGCACTCGTGCGCCGCCCTCCCATCCAGCCCCTGGACCAGGAGATGGTCAACCAAGACAATGGCCCTGATGCAGAGTCGAGCTCCACGGGCGGGTTCGAGTTTATGCGACTCATCCCAGAACGGCGAACCGTCGAAATGGCAAAGGCCTGGTGGGAAGCTGAGATTGGGATTCTAGAACGGCGAAAGGGCCACATCGACCAGGAGCAGCAAGCACTGGAAGAAGGCGGCGCCACGTGGCAAGAGGTCATGGCCTTGGTATCCGACTTTGAGTCAAACCTACGGGGAATCGTCAAGGCCGGGACGGGTGCATCCGCGCCGCCCTCGGCCAAGGGCAAGGACAAGGTGCCGTCGGCGGAGGACATGATCCGCAGCCAGCTCCCCAGGATGGACGAGGTCGTGACGGAGCTCGAGCAGCGCATGCAGCTGGCCGAGAGCAAGCGCTGGAACCTCCTCATCTGCGCCATCGGAGCCGAGTTGGAGGCCTTTAAAGAGGCGCACGTCATGCTCCGGGGCATCGTCGACGGCACCGGTGGAGGAGCAGACGAGGGCTATCGCGGCGATTCGCGCACCGAAGAGAAGCTCGTAGACGACGACGCCGCAAGCAACGGCGGTCCGGGGCGGGATGAGAGCGACAACGAAGTCCCGCCCGATCTCCTGGTCTCGCGCCTCGACGATGTGGATCGCGAATCGGCCATCAGCCGGCAGGACAGCGAGAACGAGGTCCCGCCCGAGTTCCTGGCCGAGGACGGACACGACAAGGACATCTGAGTCACGATGCCCATGCAATGAGGTTTACGTCTGTACAAGTACCTACCTACCTGTAAGTCTGGATATACCCTGTTTGGCAAGCAGGCGATGGGGAGCACCTGGCATTTGTATCGAGCGTCAATGGCACCTTGAACTTGAGACAAGGCTGGCCATGTAGAATACTTGTAATGGCGAGTAATGTCGTATCACGGCTACCTGTAGATGCTCCATACGGAGAGATTGTCAAGCAAACAGCCTGGGCGGGTGCACCCGGTCACGGGTAACCTCGGCTATGCGCCGTGCGGCGGTTGTGGAGATGGGGGACGACGCCGCTTGCGAGGGCGGCGCATGACGGAACGGTTTTGGAGACGAATTTTTGTCTTTTCCATATCATAATCAAAATCGACCATGTTCCTGAACGGAAAGCTCCCGAGCCATATGCCTGCCTAAACGCCGCAAAAGACAAAACGAGGGACGGCATGGATCGTTGGTCACAGTCCGAGGGCATTCGCAGGCTCGCAGCCCGGCCGGTCCCGACCATACCCGGTTATGGGATGAAACGACAAAAACGCCATCCGATACAACGACGAGATGGAGAAGAGAGTCTCGACGCGCCGACGAGGAGACAGGAGACGACGACTCGGCCGGCACACTCGTTATGGGACTCGTTGGGCTGGCTGGCAGCTAGCTCATCGGGTGCGCTCGAAGAAGCCGCTGGAGCCCGCGATGGCGACCGACTGATCCATGACCCACTCGCCGACGCCGAGATACTTGTCGATCCACTTTGAGACTTCCTTGTTTTCGCCAGCGACTTTTTCGGTCTTGAAACTGGGCCTGGGAGATCCCGCAGAGGGGCATGAGTTAGCTGGCTGACTGGCGGCCCGAGGCGGTCTTCAGCGGCGATGCGCGGCACTCACGTCAAGCCGGTCGAGCGCTTCATGCCTGCGAGAAAGGCAGAGACTGGGCAGGAGATGTTAGCGACGACGGCGCGCCTCGAGGCATGCATGGGCATTCGACGGATGGATGGCACGTACTGAGAACGGCGTCGAAGGCGTAGTGCGTCAATCGTCCGACCTTTGACCAGAGTCCCAACGTCAGCAGGTTGAGAAACTGCGAGAATTCTTAGAGGGGTTGCGCCAAGAGGGGGCATGATGCTGTGATGTGTTTTCCGAAGCACAGCTCGAGACGAGGCGGATGCTGGTGCGGCGGATGCAGCGTTGCAGCTGATGGGAGGGGGAAGAACATACCACCATGATGGCGAGGCGGGGGACGAGGGCGGATATTTGATGGACTGAGACAAATCGCCTGGGGGAGGGCGGGAAGAGCGCAGCAGCGATGGGAGAGTCGCGAGGATTGATGGCCTGTGGTGGTGGAGGATGTGGTATGACGACGTCGGGACTGTCAGGCCCAGCCACGCCTTGAGCTGCAGTGGCAGGTGACGACACACGGGTAGGTACTGCTCACGTGAGGAGGGGACTCGCAGACAGCGGGCGGAACGAAGCGCTGACTCAGCAGCAGGTACAGCCCGTCACGCCTCGGACCTGGGCTGCTCAGTGCTCAGCCACGGGCCTCCGTCGCAGCTGTTGGCGCACCGGGGCCGGACCAGAGGCAGAAAGGTCGAGGCCTGCCCGACGCGAGCGCAGGCACCGCAGTGCGTTCGTTGCATGGAGTGTCGGCGCAGTGCTTCACTGCCAACGTGCTCGACGAGGGCCCAGCGACTGGACAGAGGCAGCAGGAAAGCGAGCAAGAGTGCTCCGTACCAAGCACGAGTATCTGCAACGGCTCTCCACCCTGCCGCCGCCGCCGACTGGGATCCATCCATGCGTTCGTTTTGTTGAGAACGACGGCCTCACTCTGCATCGGGGACGGGGATACGAGGTACCACGAGCGCCAAATGCCTCAGCGGCAGCGCCAGAGGCCATGCCTGCAACGTTGCTGGCATCATCAGGAATAGCAGCAGCATCGGCAGTGCGCGTTTCCGGTGAGTTTTGTTTCACCTCTCTCCCAGTTGTCTAATGCATTGCGTCTCGAGTGCATCAGCTGCTTCACTGTCCATGCGTGCGGCTCATCGTCTGCCCAGGTGTTCAGTTGCTACGGTTCTTGTTGTCTGTTTGTTCGACTTATTACGAAGTACCATTTTTTCTTCCCAGCCCCAGAGATAACGAGCACGGCAGCGAATTGGGTTGCTGGGTTGCTGCCTCACCACACTCGGTCAGTCCAAGTCAGTGGAACCCCCAGCAGCCCAACCCACTCCACCAACCACCCAGACGGAGACCCCTCCATCAGCTTTCGTTTTCCTCTTCCCTCATCCTCCTCACTTGCCCTCTCGTCCTCTCCGCCGCAAGTCCTCAGTCTCGATCAATTCCGTCCGCTGCATTCACTGACGCGCTTCACCTGAACAAGATAGCAATTCCTCTCCGCCGTCCTCGGCGCCAGCTCCGAAGCTTGCAGCTGCGAGGTGGGTGCCATGCGTCCAACCCCAACCCACCCCACCACCTCCGGCATCATCACCTACCTTATGCAACCTGAGCTCACACAACAGCTGCCACATCTAGCCTGATCCTCTCGATCCGCCTCACCTGAGACATCCTCCGTCGATCCCCGTCGTCGTCGGCCGGCCCCCAAAGCACTACTTCATCCCATCCCAGCCCGCCTCTCGCCGTCGCCAGATCTGCCATGGCTCAGCACCCCAACCACTCGCGCTCATTTAGCATCATGGCCGCGGCCCAGCAGGAGCACCTCAACGGCGGCGGGCGCATCAGCTGGCTCGCCTCGCTCGACACCGCCTACAGCCCCGAGCACAACTACCGCCGCTCCTCCATCATCTGCACCATCGGCCCCAAGACCAACTCGGTCGAGGCCATCAACAAGCTGCGCGATGCCGGCCTTAACGTCGTCCGCATGAACTTCTCCCACGGCTCCTACGACTACCACCAGTCCGTCATCGACAATGCCCGCGCCGCCGTCGACTCCCACCGCGGCCGTCCCGTCGCCATCGCCCTCGACACCAAGGGCCCCGAGATCCGCACCGGCAACACCAAGAACGACGAGGACCTGCCCATTGCCGCCGGCAAGGTCCTCAACATCACCACCGACGACAAGTACGCCACGTCGTGCGACACGGACAACATGTGAGTAGACGTTTCCCCTGCATCATCCCCCGCGAGCGGCCAAGCCCTGACCCCCTCCAGGTACGTCGACTACAAGAACATCACAAAGGTCATCCAGCCCGGCCGCATCATCTACGTCGATGACGGCGTCCTCGCCTTTGACGTCCTCAGCATCAAGGACGACAAGACCATCGAGGTCCGTGCCCGCAACAACGGCTTCATCTCGTCCCGCAAGGGCGTCAACCTGCCCAACACCGACGTCGACCTGCCCGCCCTCTCGGAAAAGGACAAGGCCGACCTCAGGTTTGGCGTCAAGAACAAGGTCGACATGATCTTTGCCTCGTTTATCCGCCGCGCCCAGGACATCAAGGACATCCGCGCCGTGCTGGGCGCCGAGGGCAAGCAGATCCAGATCATTGCCAAGATTGAGAACCGCCAGGGCCTCAACAACTTCAAGGAGATTCTCGACGAGACCGACGGCGTCATGGTGGCCCGCGGCGACCTGGGCATCGAGATCCCCGCCGCCGAGGTGTTTGCCGCGCAGAAGAAGCTCATCGCCATGTGCAACATGGCCGGCAAGCCCGTCATCTGCGCGACGCAGATGCTCGAGTCGATGATCAAGAACCCCCGGCCGACGCGCGCCGAGATCAGCGACGTGGGCAACGCCATCACCGACGGCGCCGACTGCGTGATGCTGTCGGGCGAGACGGCCAAGGGCAGCTACCCGGTCGAGGCGGTGCGCGAGATGCACGAGGCGTGCCTCAAGGCGGAGAACTCGATCCCCTACGTGTCGCACTTTGAGGAGATGTGCACGCTGGTGCGGCGCCCCGTGCGGACCGTCGAGTCGTGCGCCATGGCGGCGGTGCGCGCCTCGCTGGACCTCGGCGCCGGCGGCATCATCGTGCTGTCGACGTCGGGCGAGTCGGCCAGGCTGCTGTCCAAGTACCGCCCCGTGTGCCCCATCTTCATGGTGACGCGCAACGCCACGACGTCGCGCTTCGGCCACCTGTACCGCGGCGTCTACCCCTTCCTGTTCCCCGAGGCCAAGCCCGACTTTGAAAAGGTCAACTGGCAGGAGGACGTCGACAAGCGCATCAAGTGGGCCGTCAACCACGCGCTCGAGCTCAACACGCTGACCATTGGCGACACCGTCGTCGTCGTGCAGGGCTGGAAGGGCGGCATGGGCAACACCAACACGCTCCGCATCGTGCAGGCCGACCCCGAGCACCTGGGCATTGGCCAGCGCCGAGGTTGAAATGGTGACGCGAGGAGCAGGGCGAGCGAGCCGCGAGCACGAATGCACAAGATTGACTGATGGATTGGCTGGTAATGAATACAGACAGACACGGACGGGTGGGAATGTTTGATAGAGAGCAAAGCTGTGGCCTGCGGGCATTGGGCTAGCTAGACCTATTATGAATACGAATTCAAAAGTCATGATGAACGACGTCGGTCCCTGTACACCTGCTATGTAATGCAGCCGTAACGTGTCGTGACGTGGCTGGTGCCGTATGCCGACGACGGGCGCCAGGCATTTCCCAAACAGCAGACGGCACTCTAGAGATTCTTAATCTCAAACCTCTTGCGCAGATACTCGCCGTACTTCAGAAACAGCCAGGGCGCGGGCAGCATGATGATGGCGATGAGGCCCAGCAGGCTGTTGCCCCAGCCGAGCCCCAGCTTGTCGTACATGGGGATGCCCGCCAGGGGCAGGACGGCGCCGGCGACGGAGCGGACGACGGCGTTGGCGGCGAGGGCGGAGGCGGCGTAGATGGTGAAGCTGTCGACGAGGTATAGCTGGAGGGCCTGTGTTGCTTCTCTGTCAGCGCACGTCTGGTCGAGCGAGGGCATCGCGAAGGGGGCAAGTACCATGAAGACGATGAGGTTGCCGACGCCGATGATGGCGGTGCCGATGATGGGCGCGATCCAGTGGACGCTGTACTCGGCCGTCCAGCCGTAGATGAAGAAGCCGGCGGGCAGCAGAAGGGCGCCGACCTTGAGGGGCGGCAGCCGATACTCGGGCTTGATGGTGGGCTTGAAGCGGCCGGCGCCGTTGGGTGTGTCCGTGGCGGCGGCGGCGGCGGCCTCCTGAGCGGCCTTGTTGCGGATATGGCTGTCGCTGGCGACGGAGAAGTAGGCGACGCCCACCATGCTGCCGACGCCCAGGCCCAGGAACGCGAGGCCCGCGTGGACGGTGTCGAAGTGGTATATCCGCATGAAGAGCGGCGTGAGGCTCGTGAAGAGGAGGTAGAGGTACCCGTAGGCCAGGCCGACGAAGACGTTGCAGATGATGCAGATGGGCGAGAAGAGCAGCATCTTGAAGGGGCGCAGGATGCCGCGCTTGAAGAAGTCCCGCGGCGCGAGCCCAGCGTCCAGCCTGGAGCGCAGCATGCCGTTGCCCGTCTCGCGGCGCAGGCGGTCGACCTTTTGCTGCAGGATGACGGGCGCGTACGTCTCGCGGCAGAAGCACAGGAAGCACAGCGAGAGCACGCCCGAGACGATGGCGATGATCCAAAAGACCCAGCGCCAGCCGAGGGCTTCGGAGACGACGCCGCCGACGACGGGGCCGACGATGGGGCCGATCAGGGGCCCGACGGCGTAGCTGGCCATGGCGGCGCCGCGCTTCTCCTGGACGATCATGTCGGCGATGGTGCCGCCGCCGTTGGTGAGGGGGCACGAGCCGAAGACGCCGCTGAGGAAGCGGAAGGCGATGAGAGTGCTGAGCGAGGGGGCCTTGGCGCAGGCGACGATGAAGGCTGGGGGTGGTGTCAGTGAGGCGAAGTGGTGTATGTGGTTGAGCACGGAGTGACACAAGGGGTGTCAGAGAGGCGAGGTGGTGTATATAGTTGAGCACGGAGTGATATAAGGGGTATTGGTGAGGCGAGGTAGTGTACATGGTTGAGCACGGAGTGATATAAGGGTGTCAGAGAGGCGAGGTGGTGTATGTGGTTGAGCACGGAGTGATACAAGGGGTGTCAGAGCGGCGAGGTGGTATATATAGTTGAGCACGGAGTGATACAAGGGGTATTAGTGAGGCGAGGTGGTGTACATGGTCGAGTGTGTGTAAGTGAAGGTGTCGACAACTCACCCAGGAACCCGGCATTGGTAACGTGATACACCACCGGCCGCCCGTACAGCTCCGACAGCGGCGCAAACGCCATCGGCCCGGCCGCAAGGCCCAGCACGTAGACGGACACGCAAAACGAGGCGAGCTCGGGGCTCGCGCTGCCAAACTCGCGCATCAGCTGGGGCACGCCCGGGGCGAGCATGGCTGGGCGACGACGGATCAGCATCTATCCCATGCCGCTCATGGGTGGATGGATGCACAGGGGCGAGGGCTCACACGAGGCCAGCGGCGTGACAAAGGTCAGTGAGCTGATGAGGACGCAGTTGAGGACCTTGATCCAGCGCGGCCAGTTGTAGGGGTTGTGCGGGTCGTCGTCGCCGTCCCACCAGACGGTGTTTTCGTCGTCGCTCGTGTCACTGTCGTCTGCCGTTTCCCTGCCGCCGCGTCCGCTCCCGTCGTGCTCCCCTTCCTCTGCAGCGCCGAGTTGCTTGGAGTGAGTGTAGGTGGCTACGAAGCCAGTGCTGCTCGGGACGGCGGCCTGCGTCTTGTCGTCCCGGCCGGGCTCGCGGGCGCCCGTGTCGGCCATTGCGGCCGCTGCGCGAGCTGTTGGAGGAGACGAGATTCGTCAGCCATGGCTCCGCAAGGGGGGGTGTTGGGGTTGTGGTTGTGGATGGGCCGTGTAAGTGAAGTGACGAGATGGGACGGGACGAGGCGGTACACGTAAGAGCTGCGACATCAAGGCCTCGACAACGGCAGCAACACATGTAACTGACGATTTTCGATCCGTCCGACCCAAGTGCCAAGACGATCAATCCATACCTTGAGCTGCCTGTACCTGGAGCCTTGTCGCAACAGCTGCTCGCTCGCTCGCTCACCGGGGCACGGGACGAGGTGTAAGTGAGGTGCGCCGAGGCAATCGATGCTGGTGCTCATCGGCCGCCACGCCACGCCACGAGATGGAAACAAGAGCAACGAAGACCAACTAACGGGGAGACGCAGACTATTTGTAGCGGCCTCGGGTGACGATTCGCACTGGCCGACGCCGACACCCTACGTGCAGGCAGTTGCACAAGTCGCCGTCTGCGCTCCTCCGGTTCCCGCTGCCTCCGCCCATGCATCCAGTCATGCGTCCCCATCACCTCTCATGGAAAGGCCCGAGTGGCCCGTGGCCCGTGGCCCGTGGGTGGTCGCGCCGCATGGGGGCCATGTCATTAACGGAAGACGATGCTTCCAGGCCGCCGTGTACAACTTGCAAGGCTTCGGGGTTCGAGTCCGGTGCAGGCAGGCCGTGGAGGATTGGCCCATTGTGTTCACGTTGAACCCTGTAGTAGCACGTCCAAGTTGAAGTTGGCAGTTGTGTATTACTCTCTTGTCTGACAATGCAGTGAGAGTGTTTTGCTTGCAACCGGAGCCCGCGCGAGTATTTCGAACACGAAGACGTGTCAAAGGCAGCAACCAACAACCGACGACTACATACAGCAACAAACCTGTGCATCGCTATTCCGGATCGACGTGGGTCCGAGGCCTGCTCACAACTATTTGAGGCAGTGTCTCAGTGACTGCTCGCTCATAGGGTGTCAAGGTCCAGGCCCTTTGCTTTCCACGGCATCGGACATGGATCCTTGCTGTCGGGAAGTGTTAACCAGTACTTGCTTCTCCGACGACATGCTTCACGACCAGACCAGGATATACTCTTCTGCTGTCCTCCGTCTCATTGGCGCCACCTCGACCCGGCAGTCGACGCAGCAGTTGAAACCGCACGAACCTCCTCTAGTACACCGGTGAGCAAAACTAGGTTGGAAAACGGTGGAGACCAGACAGGCTGTACTCAACCCCCGTGCTACCAGACTCGGCGGTGGCAACGACTGGGAGTTCTACTCCTCCATGGAGACGCATGGCGAATCGGCCTTGGCTGTCTGTCAACAACGACAAGGTGTTGCTGTTGGTCAATTCCATTCACGGGTCCTCGGCCAGGGAGGTGCTGGTCCAATTGCAGCGCGGGGTACCAGTATTAGAGGACAGCCTCTGTGACTACAGGCCGCAGCTCCCAGCTTCAGCTCAGCTTCCCGTCCTTGCACCTCCACATACATCGCCGACGACTCCAACGGCTCCAAACCATCTTCCATTCTGCTTCCCGACAGCGCACCCTCTCGCAGCGTCTGGCTCGTCTACAGGCCGCGCGCCATGTCCGTCCCGCCGCGGCCGCCGCATCCGCAATGTCGCTGATCCCCTACCACCCTCGCGAGGGTCGCGAGATCGTCCTGTGCGTCGACGAGCTCCCGCCCGCAGGGCCTACGGGTGCCTGGTGCTGACCTTGAACGACGCAGTCGCCACCACAACTCCATCGTCGTCCGTGACCCAGACTCGCATCGCCTCGAGATCCGCCGCACCGAATGCCCGACGTGCCACCAGCCGCTGGGTCGCGCGTCGTCCCCCGAGCGCTCCTTCGACCGGCAGTACGAGATGAACCACGAGTATGTCAACCCGGATTACTTTCGCATGCTCCGCGCCGGAAACCACGACTTCATCCCCGCAGACGGGCCCCCGAGCCCCGTCAGGAGGCGCTTCCAGCCCGCGCTGGCGGGCAATTCCTCGTCGACACACTCTACGCCGCCTCCAGAGGCCATCGACGGCGATGCAGAGTTCCTCTCAAGCACGCCCGGCGTAGGCCAAGCCGAGGGCAGCAGGATACGGAGGGAGGCATTCAGCCCCAACTACTTCAAGACCTTTTTCGTCGAGGAAACCGTCCTGGGCCGGGGCGGCAAGGGCGTCGTGTTGCTTGTCAGACATGAGATTGATGGCTGCCAGCTGGGCCACTTCGCCTGCAAGCGGGTGCCCGTCGGCGATGACCATGCCTGGCTGGAAAAGGTCCTCATCGAGGTCGAGCTCCTCGCCAAGCTATCGCACCCCAATCTCGTCTCCTATCGCCACGTCTGGCTGGAGAACGTCCAGCTGACCAGGTTCGGACCCAGCGTCGCTTGCGCCTTTATCCTCCAGCAGTATTGCAACAGTGGCGACCTCCACCAGTGCGTCGTCGGAGGCGCGCCGAGGGAAGCCACCAAGGAGGAGCTCAAGGCCCAAATGCGCCGCCGCTCCAAGGGCCAGCCAGAGCCGCCCCGGAACCTCCTGCAGAGCAAGCCCCAGCTATCGTTTGAAGACATCTACTCGCTCTTCAAGGATGTCACCTCTGGAGTCGCCTATCTGCACGCCGCCAACTACATTCATCGCGACCTCAAGCCGAGCAACTGCCTCTTGCACAAGGAAGGTGGCAAGCTGACGTGTCTCATCAGCGACTTTGGAGAAGTCCAGCACGAAAACGTGGTGCGCAAGTCCACTGGCTCTACCGGCACAATCTCGTACTGCGCCCCAGAAGTGTTGAAGATGGACGCCGCCGGTCGATACGGCAACTTCACCACCAAATCCGACATGTTCTCTCTGGGCATGATTCTCTACTTTATGTGCTTTGGTAGGCTGCCATACCAGGGAGCCAACGCCATCCAGGAAGAACTCGAGGATATCGAGCAGCTGCGGGCCGAGATTACTGACTGGAAAGGGTTTCAAGACGAGCGGCGAGAGCGCCCCGACCTGCCGACAAGATTGTACAAGCTGCTCAAGAAGCTGTTGTCGTTGGACCCCGCCGAGCGCCCCAGTGCAAACGAGGTGTTGATCGCCATGAAGAGCGAGACCAACTTTGATGGCATCACTAGAGGAGACAGGACCTCGGCGCCCTCGACGGGCCTTCGTGGAAGCCGAGTCCAGAGCCTTGATTCTCCCATGCCGCCTGGCACCCCGGTCCCAGGTAAGTTGCCTTGACTCTCGAGGCAGACAGCACTTGAGCTTACTGTTCTGTAGACCCGCGAAAGGAAAAGGTCCGCAGCCAGACAGGCTCTCACGATGAGCCCAGCCCGTGGCCGAGGCCGGCCGACGGAGACGCATCGTCATCACTTGACGGAGACGCCGCGATGCACAACTTTACACAACCTGGCGTCCCCCAGCGCCGCGGACATGGCCTAGCACAGGCTCAGGACAACGGCCGTGATTCTCAAGCAGCATCCAGCCATGACGATCGGCCGAGGACAAACGATGAAGGGCCGCTGTCTCCGCCTCTTCTCATGGCACCTCCTCTAACCAGGGGAGGAGCAGTGCGTTACCAAATAGAGATTGCGCTGCACCGTATTTCCACCGTCTTGGGTCTCAGGCGGGACTTGCTAAGCTACATCACCCGCTTAGGCGTCTTTTTGCTCAAACTTGGTACCCTTGGCCGCCCATGCTGGCCTTACGTTGCCAGGCTTGAAGTGAGCATACCGTTGGTGGTGGTGGCAGCCCTGGACCTGGGACTGCCGACCATTGCAACAAACCTTGCTGCGCGGCCGAGGCAAGCCAACCAGGGCGCTCTAGTTGAAAGGCACATCCCATCTACGGGTATGGGGACAAGCCTCACGCTCTTGGCTCTTCACTTTGCCATTCTGTGGGTTGCTCGCAGATGGGATGCCTTGTGCGTCTCTATCCCACAAGATGATTGGGCCGACTGGTAGGACGGGGAAGCTCAGCGACATGTGCTCATGCACCCCGGTCCCATGGAAAGCTAGGGCATCACGGATAGCGGCTGGATGTGAGGCACCACAGGCAGTGGAGCATCCCCAGACTACAAACGACTGCAGTCTTCTGCTCGCAGATGCAGGTAGGTTGCAACACACCAAGCATCCGTTTCTGAGATGTACCATGGGACCATGTTGTGGTGAGTACCTGTGGCCGCTCTGATGGCGAGGCTAATTTTCCTCCACCAGAACCAGGCAATAATACCTCAGTAGCGAATCAGTGTTATGGGGATTCATCCATCGTGGATCAAAACGGCTTGTCAACCAACCGGCGTTACTTTATGCGTTGGAGCTCTGGAGGGATAATGGCGTTCAGGCATGCAGACAGAGCCAAGTCCTCACATTCGACACGTAAGCTGTGTTGTGTAGGAAGTCCGTAATAGTCTAGACGTAATTCTCATGCTCTTACGGGGCCTGATCGCCTGCGGTCTCGTTAACACCTGCAGGGCGATGAGCGGTGCTGGGCGACGTTCTCGACATGGCCAGCCTCGGGGTCCGCCGCAGCCGTGCTCTTCAGGTCCAGGGGAACAACAGCCAGCCACGATGGGCATGTCTCGGGATCGTGTAACGTGCCGAAGCGGGAGTGACAGCCGCCACCGCGAAGATTGGGCAGGTCAGCCTTCTCAACGGAAGCTGGTGCCCGCAGGGGCTGTCTGTGTGCTCGCCATCGCCAGCAGCCTCATCCGTCACTTCCCATCACTTCGATCTCCACCAATCATCTCATAGTCGGTGTAGCTGCATGTTCTGGTTCAGCAACGCCGTGTTTGCTGATCCGGTACTATATAGCGATTGTCCTTGGTTCTTAGTACAGCGCATCGCAAGGCATAAATGGGGGCGAGTCCGGACTGGATCTAGGGCTGTAGGGTCCCTCGGGGCTTTGCGGTGCCGCTCCTCAAAAGTACACTCTAGACGAGGCAGGGAGGGTATGAGAGGATAGCAGAGCTGCCAAGCTCCAGCTCGACGACGCCGAGGAACCTCAAGGAAGCCCAGGACGATGCCGAAGAGGGCGCCAAGGGCCAGAAGGATGGCGGCGATGAGATGAAGGACGACCATGACGAGAAGACTGCGCAAAAAGAGCAGTATGTTTGAAGAAACATAAGAAGCTAAAGAGTGCGACCTCGAACACTACTACGACGACGACGACGATAAGGAGAAGCCGGGCCAGGGAGAGGGCATGGCCATGTTTGGCAACGTCAAGTCCTGGCCTACTCTGAATCCAATAAAGAGGATCCTTAAATTACGATTGATGCCGATAAGGAGGACGAGGAGCAGGACCGAGAGGACCTCCAGATCTTGGCGACGGATAACCTGATTCTATTAGCCAAGGTCGAGGACGAGATGGCGCACCTCGAGGTGTACATGTACGAGGACGAGGATCGTGTAGAACCCAAGATCCGGCGAGGTAATGCGCGATGTTTGTGCGGAGATCATCACATGACGCTGCTCCTCCTCGTGGTATAGATCGTCACGTGCAGTATGGCGGCCCCCGAGCCCCGTGAAATATTACAGCCACAATCTTTGCTCATCAAGGGTTATGCTGAACCCGGCTACTCACTCCAAACGAATATCGAAGGATGGCCGACACTCAAAGCTTCTCTGAGCAACCTTCGCTCCCCCCTCTAACCGCGCCTATTCTACGGACCTTGACTCAGGGTGTGCCTGACAATATGAAGATCGATGCTCCTATCCCCGAGGCTCGGGCTGTAACGGAGGATCGCCTGAAAGACTTTGACTTGGGTAATGTCTCTCATGTTGTCGTGCAGTGAGTCTCTAACAAGGCCTTGGAAGATTTAATATCAAGAATGACAGTTAAGATAGGGTTTCCGATGCGAGGCAGGAGCAAGTTTTCCGATATATAGGCTATGAGTTTGACTCGAATTGGCCCACTCCGTATTGGATGTTCCTCGGCAAAATCACAGCCAAAGCCATCTACGACGACCCAGCTGTGCTCCTCCTCCTCAACTTCGTACGGGTCCGTACTCGAGAGTTTATCGGTTTCACGGCGGCCAAGTGGGCGGAAATTGCGAAGGCAAGGCGCCGTTCAGGAACTATTGAGCAACTTGGATTGCCCCCGCTGAACGTCATTGAAGTTGACATAAAAAGACCGCAGCCGGGAAAACCTTTGGAGGTGTTCTGGAAGCCAGCCAGAGGAGTCATAACTGAGCGGATAAGGTCATGTGAGTAGAAACTTCTCGTTCCTTTGTCAGGCATCCCTAACGCACTTAATAGGGAATAAGGAGCTTGATAGAAAGGATCTATCCCGAGCTACAACATAACATGTTTTACTCGAGATCTTCCTATACTAGATACTACGGGGTTGGTAACTGGTAGGGTTCCGGATGGGATGTCAATTGCTGCGCGTGGGGAGCACTGCAGTCATGCCGGAAAATAAGTACACGCCCGATAAATACCTAAAAGTATAACGTGATCCATCAGCGAGTGTGCCACATCAACGAGTGTGCCACTTTCTACCACAACACGTAATTCTGTAACGAAACATCGAATTCCTCCACAACCCATTATGACCCTACGTTCGAACGAAAGTGATGTCCTTCTTGCTATCAAAGCTCTTCAAAAAGACCCAAAGCTAATTCTTAGGGCTGCAGCAAAGATCTATAGGGTCAATCGAATGACTCTGGCTCGGCGTCGCGCCGGACGACCTGCACGACAAGATACCCAGCCTATTTCAACGAACCTAACCGAATCGGAAGAGAGGGTCATTATTCAATTCATTCTTGACCTTGCGACGCGATCTTTTCCTCCCAGATTACGCGGAGTTGAAGAAGTAGCTAACCATCTTCTACGCGTACGCGACGCGCCACCTGTCGGCAAGCTCTGGGCAAACAGATTTGTCAAACGCCAGCCGGAGCTCTGTACACGTTGCGTTCGCAAATACGACTATCAGGGAGCCAAATGCGAAGATCCAGCGATCATTGGCCCTTGGTTTGATCTTGTACGGAATACAAAGGCCAAGTACGGGATCCTGGCTAACGATATTACAACTTCGACGAGACCGGCTTCGTGATGGGCGTGATCTTCGCAGGCATGGTTGTCACAACATCAGATGGCTTTGAAACAGCCAAATTGGCCCAGCCTGGTAACCGGGAATGGCCAACTGCGATCCAACCCGTCAATACGCTCGGTTGGGCTATCCCACCATTCATTATCCTTGCTATCCCGTGCAAATCTTCACAACGGCAACCGTTAGATTGTACAACCTTGCAGTAGCATTGGGTTCATTTTGTACAACTGACCGGAGAAGCATCCCTGTATTCCGTGACAGGACCAGGGTACTGTCAGGGACCTAAAGTCGTGGAAGGTTGTATTCGGGGTTACTCGGGCTCACTCAGAATGCCAAAACTCAGAGTCACAGGGACGACTGCAACAGGTGCGGAAAGCGTTTGCCCTTTTCCGAGTCATGGTGCAAACTCGCTGCGGTTTATGATGCTTCTTCACTCGTACCCGACCTTAGGGTTGTGTTCCTAGGCTCGACTGTCTTGCAACGACCGGAGCTCCAGGCCGCAGCGGAGGGGCATTTTCAGAAATACATGACTATCTGCAGCGAGATTAATGTCGCCACCGATTCCCCTTCCTGTCTCAGAGAGCTTCCAAGAGAGAACCATCTTGATCATTTACTCTTCGACGAACCCCAGGAAGCTGAAGAACACTCCGCGCCACCATCCAGCTTCCCAGAGCCAAGAGAGAAGGAACTGAGCGAGCAGCTAGACATCGATGGCCAGCCTACGCCATCCCCAAACCCCTATGCAGCCGGATTTCTGGAGACCAATGAGGAGCCTGCATTTTTGCCGGCACACCACCAGCCAGCCTGCGAGGTGGCCAGCGCGAAGTCAGACGTTGAGATCCAACAGCCATCATTTGCGTAGACGGCCTCCCCTTGCGCTTCGTCCTGTCATATACGCCGTCTCCGGCACGGGAGACCTCATCGTCAAGGAAGGCTTCGAGGCCGCGCAGCGCCAGCACGAGCCCTCCTCCGGCGACTTCGCCGTCGTCCCCGCCTGGACGGAGCACCAGGTCCGCAACGACTCCGACTCCGACGCCGACGTCGTCTGGGTCGTCGTCCAGAGCGGCACGGCCGGTGAGCGCTACGCTGACGGACTGGGGCGGCGACGAGGTCTCGGCACGCGGCTGAAGGTAAAGTCTCTAGTCCATTCTCTCCCGGCTGTTCTGAAGGAGGCAGACAAGGTCGGTTATATGCTGCAGTACGACCTCACCAGCTCGACGACGCGCTTGCAATCTGCCGGGCTGTCAAAGACCTGGGCGTGGTCCAGGTGCGGGAACACGAGCGCCTCTACTCTACCGCCATGACCATCAGCAGCACCAACGTCGGACATGTCCAGGTACTCTGCTACTGCCGCCGCGTCAACAATCAAGTCTCTGCCCGACAAGCAGACGGCCGCCTTCCTCGCCCCATCACGCCCGCCCTGGCCTCGGTTCGACAGCAGCTCCTCCTTCCAGATGATGTTCTCGCGCCAAAAGAAATGCCGGCCGAGGCAGTGCGCAACGCCGGGGTCGGTGCTCGCAAAATACCACAGCTGCCATTCGTTGGCCCGCCGGGGATGCCTGCGGGTGAAGTTGTAGGCCACGTCGGGCAGATGAAGCATGATGGTCACGGGGTCGACGAGCACCACCGAGGGCACGCGGCGGCCCAGGTCCGGCGAGCCGAGCATGTGGGTGGTCAGGACCGAGCCATAGGAATGCGACACTATCGTGAACCTGTCCCAGCCGCGGTGATGGTCCAGTATCCGCGTCATCTGCCGCAGGAACTCGGCCTTGTTGGGCGGCGGCGCAGTGAGGCGGAACGACACGGGGAGGAGCTCGAGGGCGACGACGCCGCGCGTCTTGGCGGCGTGCATCTCGGCGACGAAGCGGACATAGGTCCAGAGCCCGATGCCGATGCCGTGAAAGAAGACCACGGGGAGCTCGCCGTCGGTGCGGTGAGGGTGGTGCCAGTAGCCCAGGCCCGGCGCGGGCGACCTGCGTCGTGCGAGCAGCTCCTGAGGTCTCGGGGGAAAGGTCTCGAGCGTCGCAGCGGGCGACCTGGCGTAGTATTGGAAGCCGTGCCAGAGCATGGCTAGGTGGGTGGCCTGGTCGACGACGAAGACGACGGCGTACCACGCCAGGCTGCGGTAGGTGGTGTCGATGCCGTCGAGCGTGAGCCGCAGCGACTTGGCCGTCCCGCGACCGCGCTCCAGGGGGCGACCCAGGCGCTCCTCGATGATGGCCATGTACTCGTCCAGTTCGCCGGCGATGGCTTCACGGCTGTCGCTGGCCCGTGCCTCTTCCTCTCCCAGGTCGAAGAAGCCCCAGAGGAGGAACTCTCGCACATTGTCGCGGCGGATGTCGTCAATGTCGGCCCCCAGGAACCACCACCGCAGGTACATGTCATGCGCAGGGACGTTGGCCATGCACCGGTCAAAGAGGGCGCGTCGTTCTCCGGGCGACAGCGGCGCGGGATGGACCGCCGCGCGGCTCAGCCGGCGCGTGTACGGGACGTAGACGAGGCCGTAGAAGAGCGCCTCGGCGACGAGCAGGCCGCCCAGGACGGCGGCGGCTGCGCGGTACCATGGCGCGTCGCGGTGCAGGAGGGTGATGCCCAGCAGGACCGTGCCGTAGAGCAGCGGCGTGCAGCGGAAGAGGACGATGAAGACGCGGATCAAGATGCATTCGGCAAGAGAGGTCCCAATCATGGGGCCGACGGGCGCTGCGGCGTCTCGAGGTCGACGAGAGCGGCACCGGGGCTGGACGAAGATGCGATGCTTCACTGGCGCTACAGGCTCGGAGGAGTCTCATTGCTGCAGCGCGTTGCAAGCTTGACGGGAGTGGCAAGGATGACGATGGGTGGGTGATGGGTGGGTGGTGGAACTCAACGAATGGCAGCCGTGTTTGGGCATGTGAGTGCCTGGCGGGATGACGTAGCCAGCCGGCGGACAGGAACAGCACCGCGCGTCAGGGCTTCATGATGTCGTGATGACGAGTTTGCAGATACAGGTCATTGCCATCATCAGTAGGTCATGTTCGTGCAGACAGACTGCTGGTGGTAGGTATAGGGTAGGTAGCCGGCAGTCCCACCGCCGACGGGGCAAAAGTCGTCGTCATGAAACCGAGCTCCAACGTTCAGTCTCCTTTGTCTTTCACCACAGCCGTGTCTATTGCGTCGTTTGCTGGAAAGTAGACATCGATACGCCGCACTCGCTCGCCTCGGCGCCGCGCCCATGGCGGAAAAGTACATTCTGCGCATCACCGCGGGCCCCAGCTACGACGAGGCGACGCACGCCGTGGTGCCCGTCAACCAGCCCGCGCCGCTGCACATCAACGGCCACGCCGCCGACATTGCGCTCAACGTGCGCGTCCAGAACTACCAGGGCCTGCCGCGCGGCTCGCCGTCGACGTCGGGCTACTTCTCCGCCGAGCCGCACGCCTGCAACCAGGACCAGTACAGCATCTCGTTCCGCTTCACGCCGCGCAGGCCCGCGGCGGCGGCAGCCCAAGAGCCCGGGAGAGAGGGCATCGGGGGCGCGGACCTGCAGTTTGGCAACGACTTTGACCGGCCGATCCGCGACAGGCTGCCGCCGGGCTTCAACGCGGCCATGAGCATCGTGCGGTGGTGGATCGACCCGGGGCTCGACGGCGACGCCTACGCCGACCGCCCGTACCTGTACGGGCCCGCGCTCAGCTCCTTCAACGCGCTGCACGTCGGGCCCGGCGAGTACGACGAGGCCCGGGGCGGCCTGTGGTTCGACGAAGGCGGCGACGAGCGCGGGCTGGAGACGCGGAGCGCCCTGGGCGTGCCCGAGGACGGCAGGGCGCGCATGAAGTGGGCGCTGCGCGACGAGAGCAAGGAGAAGTGGGTGTTTGAGTACGGGCAGACGTACGGGCTGGATTTCTTCAACCCCTACCTCGACTTTGCGAACCTGGCGCTCAGGCTGCCGGGGTTTCATCTGCCCATTGTAAAGTACTTGGACCGCCACAGTCGGAGGTGAGGCGTCTCCTTTCGCAATACAGACATCTCCCCATCTGTCATGAGTTGGCGTTTAACCATCGCAGGGCTGCTCGCAGGCGCTCACATCACCTTCGATATGTCCTGCGCAACAGGGAAACAAGCGACGTGTACCTCGTCGTGGTCATCAGCCTCTACCTCAAGGAGGACGTCAACGAGGACGGGACGCTGAAGCGGGGTGCTGCGGAGCGCGCGGCGCAGGCTGAAGGAGATGAAGACGCCGAGGGCGGCGAGCTCGATGAGACGCAGGTTCTCAAAGAGGCGAGGGAGAAGCCGGGGCCGAGCCAGGGCGAGGTTGAGACCAGCCCTGACGATGTCGAGACCAGCCCTGACGATGTCGACTAGAAGCCATGTTGGGTCGCGGGCCAGGATGCCCTGCGACATCAACCATGGTGGAGCGGCAAGCTGTGAGTGCAAGCATGGCATTTGTCTTCAGGTGATGCCTGTTACCAGATCGACTCCGGCGGTCAACATCTGCCCCGGTGCAGCGCATCACCGTGGTTGATGATTTCATCCGCCCTGCCACGGTGATGTAGTGACACTCTGTCCGCCGCGCCGTCTGTGTGCGCTCTCCGAGGGGGGCAACACAGAGTCGTGCACGCGGCAGAGAGCACAGGCGAGCAAACTGATTCACTGGCCTCTTTGTCCGCGCCGCGACGCCGCGCACAAGGCGCCACACATCATCTCCAGGCCACCATCGCATTCACACGCACGCCTCGACTTGTCCGTTTGCCCACCGAGGCGCAGGAGAAGCAGCGCAGTCGGCATCATGAGCGTCAGCACCCTCTCGAGCGGCGCCAGGGCGGTTCCCTACATGGGCATGACGAACCAGGCAATCCCGTGCTCGGCGCCCATCCTCGCCAGCGACTTTGGCGGCTGCCGCGTGCCCGGCGGCGTCGAGCTGTGGTCGCGACACGGGTTCTACTCGCCGGGCGTGTGCTTCGTCGGATACAGCCCGCTGTGTACCCAGACGAGGGAGCCGAGCAACGGGTGGCCGATGCAGAAGGGGGAGACGGCTGTTAGATGCGTGCCCGCGTAAGATGACCTCTGCTGCCGCGCATGGTGGCTGGCTGGCCGAGCTGGCCGGGCATGCTTGCCTAACGTCGATGCAGCGAGTACGAATGCAACGGCGAGGACAAGGACCAGCGGTTCGCGACGAGCAACTACGACGGCACCATCCTCTCCGCGCCGGCCTTTGAGATCCGGTGGAGGAGCGAGGATCTGAAGACGGGCGCGGCAGAGACGGCCCGACCAGGAGACTCGACGACGGCGTCGGGGGACTCTTTGCCCACGGGCACCGTCACCATCTCCGCGACGACGACGCCCCCAGACGCCGCGGGCACGGCGAAGCCGCCAGCATCCGCGACTGGACGGATAGCCTCGAGCGCAGAAGCCCAGCGGCCAGCGGCCCTCGGGCCCGGCGCCATAGCGGCGATCGCAGTCAGCAGCAGCCTCGGCGCGCTTGTTGTTGCGCTGGGGGTCGCGTTCTGGGCGATACGGCGCCGGCTGAGGCGGAGGAGGATGGGATCGGGGCCGCCGGGGGGTCCGTGGACGTGGACGGAGGGAAACCAGGGCGCGCCTGTTGAGATGGAGCACACGCCGGCGAGCCCGAGCGAACTGGCGGACAACGCAGTGCGGGCACAGCTCGGTGTCTTTGAGATGGCTGGCGAGCCGGTTGCTGTACGGGGGACGGCGACTGGCACGACGGAGGTGCGACAGGGCGACGTCTAGCTCCGGGACGAGCCTCGTCTGGGCCCGTCTGTCGGTCTCGACTCGTCATAGTCGGGCTCCAGCCACCGTCAAGGGTGACCCCAGTTAGTCCTGTCATTGCGCAGTGCCGGCTTCTGCCCGCTGCTTATTTCCGCCCATCCATGTCGACATGGGACAATGCTGGGGCGGCTCGTCGTCGACTCGTCACGCGAAAGCCAGACGCAGCCCACGTTGCCCCCTGCCTGCATGCGTTTCGTCGGTGCAGGCCGCCGGTGAGGCGCGCTGGAGAGTTACTTTCTATGCCCGCCCTGGCCTACGGCGTGGGGCATCATGGCGACGGGCCGAGGCGATCGGTGGCGTCGCTCTCTTGTCCCGTCTGGCGTCGACGTCGACGAGTCTTATAAACCCGGCCACGTCCACGTCCTCGTCGGGCTCTGGCTGGACAAGGTCGCAGAGCGCAGCCCCTACGGTGATTAGACCTCGGCACCAAATGACTCTGTTGCCATGACGGCGCCGCCCGAATGTGCGGCAGCCCCAGATGCCCGGCGCTGTGAGTCGGCGCCGGGGCCGTCGACCGGGTCGTCCGACGCGGAGCCGTCGAGCAGCTCGAGCGTCGTGACGGTGACGGATGACAAGTGCCAGACACGAGGGCCTCCGGCGGCGGGCCTGGGCGTCGACAGCCCCGTCTCATACCTGTACCTCACCTTCGACACTCCCCTGCCCACGCTGCCAGATGCCCAACGGCATCAACACGGTGCTGCCCGCCGCGGCATCGAGCCACCGCCGTGTCCCGATCTCAGGCCCTACACGTCCCCCCTCGGATGGAGCCCGGCGCGCAAACACGTCGTCCTCGCCCTGTCCTGCATCGCCACATTCCTCACCGCATACGCCGCCGGGAGCTACTCGCCGCCCGCCGCCGTCATGGCCGGGGCCCTCGACACGAGCCGCCTCGTCGTCCTCGTCGGCATCACCACCTTCTGCCTCGGCTTCGCCTTTGCCCCCATGGCCCTCGCCCCCATCTCCGAGATCTGGGGCCGCTTCCCCGTCTTCGTCGCCGCCGGCGTCGTCTTCGTCGTCTTCCAGGCCGTCTGCTCCGTCATGCCGCACATCGCGGGCCTCCTGGCCGCGCGCTTCCTCGTCGGCGCCGGCGCCTCCGTCTTCAGCGCCGTCGTCGGCGGCGTCATCGCCGACCTGTGGGACAAGCAGGACCGCAACACCCCCATGGCGCTCTTCAGCGGCTCCGTGCTGGCCGGCACCGGCGCTGGGCCCCTGGTCGCGGCCGAGCTGATGCAGCGCGTGGGCGACCCGACGCTGGCGTGGAAGTGGGCCTTTTGGCACCAGGTCATCATGGACGCCGTCCTCGTCGCCGCCTTCTTCTTCTTCTTCCGGGAGAGCCGGGCGCCGGTGCTGCTGACGAGAAAGGCGAGGACCCTCAACCGGTGGTACGGGGAGCTGGAGGCGCGAGGCGTGTACGGCGTCTGGATACCGGATCCCGCGGCCATGGCTGTCGCGGCGTCGGCCTCGTCGAGCGACTCCATGCTCGAAGCGAAGCACGGGAAGCCGCAACAGGGCCGGCTGCAGCGGATCCGATGGGTCGTCAGGGAGGACGAGCAGCGGCCGCCCGTGGCCAGGATGATGGCGCTGTCGGTGCAGCGGCCGTTCCACCTGCTCTTCACCGAGCCCGTCGTCTTCTGCTTCTCGCTCTGGGCCGCCTTTTCCTGGGGCGTGCTCTACCTGTCCTTTTCCGTCGTGCCCTTGCTGTACGGCACGGACCCGGACCGCGCGAGCCGCGTGTACGTGGCCATGATGGTGGCCGCCGCCGTGGCCACGGCCGTGAGCATCCTGCAGCAGCAGCTCCTCAGGCACCCGCAGTGGCGGCGCCACGACGACGACGGCGACACTGTCGAGAACCGCTTCCGGTACTCGGACTCGCGCTTCTGGGCGCTCATGCGGCGCCGCTTCCCCGCCGAGTCCCCCGAGGCGCGCCTCTACTTCTCGTGCCTCGCGGCGCTGCTGCTGCCCGCGGGCCTCCTGGGCGCGTTCCTGTGCCCGCGCGCCATGGACGGCCACGCCGAGGCCGTGGGGCTCGGCTTCGCCACCTGGGGCATCTACAGCGTGTACCTCGCCACCTTCAACTACCTCGCCGACGCCTACCGCGCGTACGCCTCGTCGGCGCTCGCCGCGCAGAGCTTCTGCCGCAACGTGCTCGGCGGCGCGTTCCCGCTGCTCACGGGCGCCATGTTTGCGAACCTGGGCCGCCGCGGCGCGGGGGGGCTGCTGGGGGGCATTGCCGCGGCGTTGACGGTCATTCCCTGGGTGTTGGTGCTTTGGGGGGGCAGGATCCGGGCGCGGAGCAGGTGTGCCATTGTGAGTTGGTGAAGCAGTCCTGGGTTGTCGTCGTGAGTGCCAACTGACGGTTGCGGGTAGTCCCTACAGCAATGAACGAGACACGAGAAACGAGGATATAGAAGGGCTGGGGATAGACATGGAACGGCGCCATTGGAAAGGAGACGGTTGAGTCGAGCTGCAGAGCCACGAGAGAACATAGACGAGCAGACGGTGGGTGATGATAGAGGCGTCTGCTCAACGCCCGTTTGACCTCGACTTGTAGTCTACATGTACACAGCGGGCGAGCCATTAATACTTCAAGGCATCATGGCAAGATGAAGCCTCCCAACCATTATGCCCCAGGGCCTCGTTTCGTTCCCTCTCAACGCCCCTTTCTGCCCCTGCCGTACTTTTCCCTCAGCCGCTGAAACATCTTCTTCTCCACCACTACCGCCGTCTGCTCCGGCTTGTCCGCCGCAGCCGTGTCGTCGCCGCGCTCGGCGGCCTTGCGGGCCCCCTGCACCGTGCTCGGCCTCGCCGTCTGAGCAGCCGTCTTCCCGCCACGAAGCGCAGGGCCCCTGGGGAGGTACGTCGCCCCCTGGGGACCGACCATGGGCGGTGGCGGCATGAGCGGCCCTCTGCGCGTGTTTCCCGCCCCCTTGCCGTCGTCCAGGACGATGCGGCCGTGGCCCAGGTCGACGTACGCCGTCTGGCCCTGCAGCGAGGGCCACGCCGTCGACGGCGCGACGCGGTAGCCGTGGTCCCGCGCGGGGCTGCTGCGGGCCTGGGGGAACAGCGTGGCGACGAGCTGGTGCGTGTACGTGTCGCTGAAGCCGCACATGCGCAGCGCGTCGACGCGGTCGCCGAGGCGCGCGAGGTGGTTGCACAGGACGAGGTGCGCGTCGGGGCAGTACTGCTCCTGCGGCCCGCCGTCTGACGAAAAGGACGAGTTGACGGCCGTGCTGGTGGACAGCTTGCGCATTGCGTTGACGACTTCCCAGTCGATGGCGTCGACCGGCGCCGACGCCGACCCCTGGCGGCTGGCTTTTGCGTCGTCTGGTGCCGTCGGGGTGTCGGGCGATGTGACTGGGGTCTCGGCGGAGCGGGACGAGGACACGCTCGCCTTGCCGTCTGCCGAAGACGCCGTCTTGGCCGAGTGCTGGCTCTGGATGCTGCGCGAGCTGGCACGGCTGGCCTGGACATGCACCACCGTGGAGTCGGCACTCGTCGTCGACTCCATCGACTTGCGCCGCTCGCTCCTCGCGCCGTAGAAGCGCCGGCACAGGAGGACAAGGCTCCTGAGCGGTACGTCCCTGTCCCTCTCCATCTGCGCGTTGCCAAAGTCGCGCAGCAGAGCCTCGAGGTTCCCCAGCCCCGGCGCCAGCCCCGTCGCCGAGGCCGCGGGCCCGAGCCCGAGCCGCGTGTAGTCGACCTCGACGACGATGCTGCGCATGTACACGCCGTACTTGTTGAGCCACGTCGTCGCCAGCGGGCTGAGGCGCGAGCCGACGTAGGGGGAAAAGGTGACGTGAAAGGCGTGCTCGGCGAGCAGTGTGAGCATCACGTCGGCGTGGAGGGACGAGCAGGCGAGGAGGCACGGCGCCAGCGGGACGAGGACGTCGCCCAGGGGTGTGAGGTCGGATGCCTCCCAGCAGTCACGGTTGAAGCAGCGGCGGTTCAGGCAGATGGGTTTGGCGGTGGTGTTGCCCTCGGGCTCGTTGCTGCGGAGGATGTACTGGCCGATGCTGAACCTGACGCCCGCGGGCAGCCGCGTGAAGGCGTTTTCGTATTCAGCACTGCGGCGGCCGCGATCTGAGAGGAACCTGCCGAGGCACTTTTCAAAGTCGGCTGCCGGCGTCGTCTTGTTGCGCCGCGCGTCGGCGTGCGTGTACCTGTGATAGACGACGTCCACGCTGCGGTCCCACGGCCGGAGGTCCTGCCGCGGCGTGGCCTCCTGTCTCTGCGCGACGGGCGTCGAGATGGAGTCCCTGGAGCGAGTTTCTGCAGACGAGACGCGCGCCATGGCGGTGCCTTGTCGGCGTCGGGGCCGGTTGCTGGTGCCCTGCACTGCCGCGGCGTCGGGGGGCTTCATGAGCTCCCAGCCCTCGGGGCTCGGGCTCCGCCGCACTAGAAGAAGAAGAAGAAGGCGTTTAGAAAACGGAGGCGCTCTGAGGAGACAGCGGCGGCGGTGCTGGGTGGGCGTGTTTACGGTTGAGTATGGATCTAGCATGCTGTGCGAGCTGTTGCATGGCAACGGGTGCTGGCGGCGGGATCCTCCACCGCCGTGCTCTGGTCTCCCGCTTCAACCGTGTGCGAAGCGAAGCATGTGTGATGACCAAAGTATTTGGAGAAGCTTCGTGGAGAAGCTTCGCGGCGAAGAAGCCGCTTAAGGATTGTGCTCAGTTGCGTGCTGCAGGTCGGTCACCTGGATGCATGGTTGCATGTGCCTCATGACACCACATTGGGCTTCGACATTTTCGTGACAGGTGGCCGCCACCCGCGAGCTCGGCCCGGCGTCTCACGGCTTGGTTTGCGACAAGCAGAGCCCGTCAGGTACGACGCACGCGGCCTTTCTTCAGTCACGCGTCTTGCGCAGGGAGGTGGCACGACGTGTGTTGGTTGGGCGGGTTGGGCCATCACGGATCACGTACATTCGACGCGAGCTATCCCGGACGTCCCGTCTCTCATCTATCTTCTCTGGCCCAGCTGGATACGGAGGCGTCGCATCACCACGAGTTTGGGCTGCTGACCCGTCGCTGGAGGAGTGCCGCGTCCTCTGTATCTGTCCATCGCGTCGCCATTGGCGGCTCGTTGCTCTCTTCGGGCACGGACACGCCAAGCAAGCAAGATCCCCCGACCGGTCAGTCGCTCGTATTCGGCCGGTCAGGCATTGAGCCCGACTTTGTTCGTCGATATGCATGCGTGCGAGTGGGGGTTACGTTGACTTGGCCTTTTCCGCCTGAGCCTGCTCGTAGATCCAATCGTTCAAGCCATTCTTGTTCCTGCGCCATGTTAGCCAAGCGGAGCAGACCTACCGAGTCGACGACTGGATTGAACGTACCTGGCAATCTCGATGGCGTAAAACTGCATCCGGGGGACTGCAACAGTCAGAAGACGGGTTGCCATTCAGACTGCACCTTCAAAGGCGCCGAGCTGGTCTTACCAAAGATGGTCGTGTCCTCGCCGTACTCGGCCTTGGCACTGTTTCGCACCATGGTCCCAAAGTTGTAGTCGTCAATCTTCTTCTCGTACGCCATCATAAACGCCCTCCACCGCTCCTTGCCCGCCTTGCTCTTCATCTCGTCCTCGTCGATGGTCGCGGCCGGGTTGAACTCGGGGAAGGCCTCGTTGAGGTGGCCGTAGATGTCCTCGTCCATCTTGGTCAGCCGCAGCGTCGAGCCCTTGACCTTTTCGAGGATGGACCAGTATGTCTGCATGTGCTGGACGACTGGTGGGGGGTCAGCAAGCGTATATCCGAACGGCGGGTTGAGGGGGCGCGCAGAGGCGAACCTTTGACGGCAAACTGCTTCTCCATCTGTGCACCAACCGGGCCGTCAGTGCTTGAACGGACAGGCTGCCGCTACGTGACATGAGCACAACCCAACGCACCTCCTCCATGTTGATGGCCTCCTCGGCGTTGAAGTCCCTGGGCACGGGGCCCGTCGACATGCTCTCCATGGGATCCATGATGCCGTGCTGTGGAGGCTGGGTGAACAAGGTGGAGTCGCAAAACGCTGAATGGAGGGCCAGATCTCGTTATGCGGGTGATGAGATCCATCAATCCTCAGAGTCGCTACAGTGCCTGCGCCCCAGATGACTGTGCTTGGGCACTGTGGAGCTCCAGAAGCAACTCAACTTCCATCCGTGATGCCAGCCACGGCTTCCCCACGTCTGCCTTGCTGGCATCCACCATCAACGGCACGCATAGCAAGCCATTGGCGCATGGCTACTCCTCGTCGTGTTATTGACCTATGCCTGTCTTTAACTGACGTCTCGCCAGCTGTCAACGCGTCAGGGCGGTCCTGGACTTGGCATGGACAACAACAGGACTCGAGCCAAGTGGCTCGTGAGTCGTCACATGAGATGCCAGCCTTGGGGTGCACACGACTCAAGTGCCATGGCATGCTTGAGAGTGCCAAGTTCCTCGTCTGTTCAACTCTCCTTTCTTCTTCTTACAGTCTTCTCCATGCACTTCCCTTGCAGCTAGTGTTGCGGACAGCTGGTGCCTAGACTATGTGCACCTTGTGGGAACAATGCAAGAGGCCAAGCACGACAATGGCCTCTAAAACCAGACCACTGTGCACCCCCTTGGCATGTCCGTGTACTGGTAGTTGCGCAAACATTCCTTCGGAGTTCCGGACGCCCGTTCTTCTTCATCACGATGGCTCCGTCTCTACAACCTGCACCCCAGCATTTGGCTTGCGCCACCCGCATCTGCCATCTCAGCCATGCCACGCTCACCAGCCGAGTGACGACACTCCCCAGGAATCTCATCTCATGAAGAAATGAATTCTGGATCTGGGGCAACGACGGCTGCGCCATCTTCGATCGAGGCGGCAAGCGTCGTCCATCTTGGCTCTACGGCCCTCCACGCCGACGCCAGACATCGTCATCATCAAGCAAAGGCTTCCTGGACAAGTCTCTTTGCCTTCACCAAGCGGTCCCATGCCGGAGTCCTCTTCGCCGCGGTGGTGGCATCCGCCGCAACTGCTGCCCTCAGAACTGTCCTCGCCGTGTTTCTGGGCCGGATATTCGACGTCATCGCCGAGTTTGGAAACGGAACTCGAACCGGCGACAGCGCCTTGGAAGACGTGTCGAAATGGTGCCTGGTGGTAGTCGGGCTCGGGCTCGGTAATTGGCTGGCCAATACCGCCTTTCTCTCGCTCTGGATCACCTTTGGCGAGCTGCAAGCCGACGGCGTCCGCCGTGACATCTTCAGCAGCTTGCTTGCGAGAGACCTGGCCTGGTTCGATTCCTTGGACCAGGGAATATCCGGCCTCCTCGTGAGAAGCCAAACGTCTGAAACCATTCCATTCTCTGCCGTTGTCTCATTCGCTAACAAGCTGTGTCCTAGGCAAACAAGGGAGCTTCAACTTGCGACTTCTCAAGTGTTCGGCTTCCTCGTCTGCGACACCGCCACTTCCCTCGCCTCCCTCGCCATGGCTCTATACTACTCCTGGAAGATGACCTTGGTGCTCCTCGCGACGCTGCCCGTATCCCTCATTGCCCTGTCTCTGGCGACCCGGCGACTAGAACCCGCCATTCGAGGGCAACAGGCGTACTTGGAGACGACTTCCAAGCTCACGACTGCGTCCATCACCGCTATTGACCTAGTCAAGGTGTTCAACGGATTAGACAACGAGCTGCGGCAGTATTGCCATGCAGCCAAGTTGGCGGCAAGGCACTACATGGTACAGGCCCAGTGCAACTCTATTCAAATGGGCTACATTGCCTTTTGGGTCATCTCCATGTTTGTCGTGGGCTTCTGGTACGGCATTGTCCTTGTCAAGGACGGGCTGCCGCCCGGCCACGTCTTGACCACTTTCTATGCGACGTTGGCTGCCTTGCAGGGCATCGAAGCGTTAGTACCGCATTGGCTTGTGCTTTCCAAAGGCATGTTCGCAGGCAGCTTCTTGTCGAGCATAGCAAGGTCGGAGCCTCCAATAACCGGCAGCGGAATCCACGGCGCTGCTCGACCCCAAAATTGTCTTGGGGACGTCCGACTAACCAATGTGTGTGCTTTTCCATGGCTCCCATTTGCTTGAGGCAGATTGGCTAACAGCTCTTAGGTGAGCTTCGCATACCCTTCGAATCCGACCAAGAAGGTCCTCAACACGTCATCTTTCAGCTTCCCTGCGGGCCAAACCACCTTTGTCGTCGGCAAAAGCGGCTCCGGGAAGAGCACCGTCGCCAACCTCGTCGCCAACTTGTACAAGCCGCTCACTGGAGAAATACAACTCGACGGGCACCCCTTCGACGCGTTGGACGGCAAGTGGATTCGCGAGAAAATCAGTCTGATCCAGCAAACAAGCGTCCTGTTCAACGACACCTTCTCCAATAATGTTGCGATTGGACATGCAACGCCTGAAAAGGCCACCCCTGAAGAGGTCCTCGAGGCCTGTCAGGTTGCCCTCCTGCAGTCAACACTCGCCAACCTCCCGAATGGCCTGGACACTCATGTTGGGGCCGGAGGCCACGGATTGAGCGGAGGACAGAGGCAGAAGATTGCCCTGGCACGAGCACGGTTGAGGAATCCGACGGTACTCATTCTCGACGAAATCGCCAGCGGCCTTGATCGGGTGAGTCGGGCGTTGGCCATGGACGCCATTAGAGAGTGGCGAAAGGACAAGACGACCATCATCATCACGCACGACACATCCAACATTGGCGACGGCGAATACGTGTATGTCATGGACAACGGTATCGTGGTTCAGGAAGGATTCGGACGCGACCTTGCCAGCCTTCTCGACGGTACCGTTACGGCTCTAGCAAATTCTCCTTCAATGGAGTCTGTCGAATGCCCCGTCGACAGCAACGGCGACTCGCCCGACAACGCTACCGATTGCTCCACGTCCCCAGACACAGATGCGTGTATCCTGCCCTCTCGATCAGTATTTGTGTCGCAGGCCATTTTCGACGAATTGGAGAGCAACGCAGTTCGCCACAGCCGATCAGGACTACCACAGCGGACATCCCTTGGTCTCGGCACAGCCTACGCTTGGAGATTGAGGGCCGAGGAGATGTGGGAGCGCCGCGTGTCCGCAGACAGGCCCATTGCGGGAACGAGAATGACCAAGTACCTGGAAGGTGAAAAACGTCGATTCTCTGCGTTCATCGACAGCCAGTTTTCTTCGCCGGGTTGGCTTGAGACGGAGGACAAGGGGATCGAGGTAGATCTGCCGCCTCCGATATTAGAAGAGTCGGACGCGCCGGAGCCCGGGGGACCGCGTACACCTACGGATGGCAATGTCAGCTTCATATTTGGGGCCGCTGAGCGCCGAGAAAACATCCCAGGCTTGCGTCTGGCGAGCACCAGGGACGGGTTGGAGGCCGTAGAACATACGTCTACTCTTTCCCCGGTGAAAAAGCCGGCTGGAAAGCCCTCTCTTCTGTCGACTCTGAAGACAGTTTGGCCAGTGCTGGGGCCATTGGACAGGCTGACTCTCATCTTGGGGCTGGCGACCTGCCTCGTGGGGGCCGCGTCAACTCCTACCTTTGCGTACTGCCTCGCACAGCTCCTCGGCGTCATGTGGTCGTCTGGCGACAAGGTTGCCGAAGGAAGGAAATGGGCGCTCTACCTGGTCGGGGTTGCCATTGTTGATGGTCTCTGCACGGGCGGCGGCCGCTACCTGCTGGAGAGAGTTGGCCAAGCCTGGGTCGACAATATTCGGGTCGAAGCGCTCAGGAGGATTCTGCAACAGCCACGGCCCTGGTTTGACAACAAGAGCCACTCGCCCGGCCGCATCAGCGAGTGTCTCGAGAGAAACGCCGAGGAGATGCGCAACATCGTCGGGCGGTTCATCCCCATTGTCGCCTCCGTCTTCGGCATCATCTCGATATCCGTCCTCTGGGCGCTCGCCGTGTCGTGGAAGCTGACGCTGGTGACTCTGGCTCCCTTGCCCGTCGTCATGGGCGCGATCAAGGGGTACGCGGCCGTGAGCGGCAAGTGGGAGGGCAGATGCAACGAGGGCGCGCAGGACTCCAGCGCGGTGGCGACGGAGATTTTCCTCAACATCCGGGTTGTTCGGGCGTTGACTCTGGAGAAGCGTTTCGAACGCAAGTATCGCGAGTCGACACAGCAGACATTTGGCCTGGGTGTACGGCGTGCGGGATACACGAGCTGGCTCTACGGCCTGTACCAGTCCATGAGCTACGGCCTCACAGCTCTGGTGTTTTACTACGGCATGGTCCTGCTGGCTGGGGACCGGAGGATCAACGTCACGGACGTGCTGCAGGTCGTGAACCTGCTGCTCTTCAGCATAGGCACCTCGTCCGACATCCTCAGCGGCATCCCGCAGCTCACCATGGCGCAGGCCACGGCCGCACAGCTCCTGGGCTACGCCAACTTGCCGTTGGAGCACCACGATCACCAGGGGCGCTGGTCGAGAATGCTGCACAGCCCCCTGCCCGTGCGAATGTACGACGTGATGTTCTCGTACCCCCAGCGAGCCGGCGACGTGGTCCTCCGGGGCGTCTCGCTGGACATTGCGCCGGGCGAGTGCACTGCCATTGTCGGCCACTCGGGCTGCGGCAAGTCGACGCTCGTCTCCCTCCTCCTCGGCTTGTACACGCCCTCCAATCCTGCAGACCCCGAGGCGCGCGCGCCGCTCACCTTTTCCAACGCCTCGCCCTGCGACGTCGACATGCACCATCTTCGCTCCATGATGGCCTACGTCTCGCAGTCGCCGTTTCTCTTCCCCGCGACCATTGCCGAGAATATCGCCTACGGCCTCGCACCGGACTCGCCGCATCGCCACGCCGAGAGCATCGTGCTGGCCGCCCAGGCTGCCGGTCTGCACGACTTCATCGCCTCCCTGCCGCAGGGCTACGACACTATCGTGGGAGACGGCGGGCAGACTCTCTCGGGCGGCCAGGCCCAGCGCCTCAGCATCGCGCGCGCCCTCGTCCGCCGCCCCAGGCTCCTCCTCCTCGACGAGCCCACGAGCGCGCTCGACGCCGGAAACGCCGCCACCATCCGCCAGACCATCCGCGAGTTGGTGCAGCGCTCGCGGCTCGAAAACAGCGCCATGGCCGTTGTGCTCGTCACGCACTGCAGCGAGATGATGCAGGTGGCCGACAAGATCGTCGTGCTTGGCCACGGCGTCAAGGTCGAGGAGGGGAGCTACCGCGAGCTCGCGCAAGCAAGGGGGCCGTTTCGCCAACTCATCAGCGGGGGGGAGTGGACGGATGGACCGGATGGATCGGATGCAATGAGCACCCACACGTGAATATACCGAGACAGACCTCGCTCTCAAGGCCGAGAGGAAACGCTGGGCGTGGGACGACCCGGCGCGTACATTTCACCAGCATAAGAATTTAGACGATTACCTTGGCATATACTGGGGTCCATGGCGCTTACTTTCACGGCCAATTCATCATGATGATGCTTTCAAGCAATACAAGACTGAATCTCACATGACGGCTCAACGCGGAATGGCAGCAGAAACGTAATCGTACTCTGTATTAGGTATCTCTATTATATGCGCTTTGAGAAACAAGTTTCATGCAGTCGTGAAAAGGTCCCATCGCAGTACAATATACCTTCCGCCGCCTTGTCCGGCCGTCTTGGGCCATTCTTTGTGCGTCTATCCTCTTGAAGGCTCCTGATCATCTTTCATATGCAGCATGGCATGCCAACAAATCACCGCCTCTTTGACCTCAAGAATCCTTCTATGGACAGCCACTTCCTTTCCCGCGTCTGCGTTTGCCCCGGGCGCGTGGGCTCTACCCAGACCGCTCTCGCAGGCTGTCTCCTCCGCCTCCTCCGGCCCCAGTCCTCGTCATCCCGGACCATGAATCTCTGTAGCGCCGGGTCCTGGCTTGGGGGTAGCCTAATGTCGCTCCTCGTTCGCAGGATGGGGTCGTTCTTCAGCGTCTGTGGGTGTAGCTCCAAGATGTCTCGACCAGTCCACCTTCCAGTCTTGGCTGCCTCAATCAAGGCCGGCAAATCCACTGTCTTCTCCGCTCCTCCTACGACATCGCTCTCCACTGGTCGTCCCCGGGGTACCTCGCCTTCCAACGTCGATTCCGCCGAACGCTGACTTGGGGCCGGTCCGGTCGTTCCACCGGTCGGGGGCGGCGTGGGTTCAACGGCCCCCATCTCCTGGCGCTCCTCGTTGAGTCTTTGGCGCCTGCGTGCCCGCAGCCCTGAACAGCATGAAGAGCATCCAAAGAGCAGGCGGAATGGCCGTATAACGGCGCGAAAGCTGCGCCCGACGAACTGGAAGAACCGCAAGACATAGCGGTCAGGCACCTGTCTTATCAGGGCACCCAGCGGTATTGTCAGTATGCCAAAGAGCAGGCTCCATCCCCATTGTGCGCCTGTCAACGGCACAGTGTCAAACGCTTCGCCTCCCTTGAAGATGATGACAATCTGTCCGACCAAGGTGAGACACTGCACTCCAATGAACCAAGGGTTGCGGAGCACCCCCTGATACCATATGTCCAGCTTGTTGTCCACTCTGCGGCAGTTGTGCTGGTTGAAGAACTGCATCCATACGTATATGTTAAACACGAAGGTCTGGAGCGCCTCGATCTCGACTTGGGTGTCTGGTTGGCCGATTTTCCACCCGGCGTAGTGCACGGTGAATACAACGGCAAGCTGGTAGATTGCTTGACCAAGAATCATCTTCCACATGGTGATGCTGATGATGGGGGTGTTGCGAGGTTCTGGTTTGCGCTTGAGAAAATCTGGGGAAGGGTGGTCGGTTGCGAGCCCGAGAGAGGCAAAGATGTCCATGATGAGGTTGACCCAGAGCAACTGCACCACGGTGAAGATAGGGGCGCCCACGAATTTCGAAATGACGGTCATGGTACTAGCTGTAATGTTGATTGTAAATTGGAACTGTGGGGTCACATTCGTCAGTTCTAATCGGTCCTTGTGCAAACCTGCCCAAGGCTATCGGCTTACCTGGCAGAATTTCTTGACTGCATCGTTGACAGTCCGGCCCCAGCTCAGCGCCTTCACAATGGATTCGAAGTTGTCGTCTAGAAGAATAATGGAGGCGGCCTCCTTGGCCACCTCGGTCCCCTGAATGCCCATGGCGAAGCCCACATCAGCCGCTTTCAGGGCCAACACGTCGTTTGAGCCGTCGCCAGTGACGGCCACGGTTTCCTTCATCGCTCTCAAGTGCGACACCAGGAGGAGCTTATCCTCCGGGCTAGATCTCGCAAGCACCTGCAGTCGGGGAATCACTGCGTCGAGCTGCGACGGGGACAGCCTACGGAACGTAGGACCATCCATGGCGATGCCGCCCGCTGTGTAGATGCCACACTGAGCAGCAATGGCCTTTGCCGTCAGGAAGTTGTCGCCCGTTATCATGCGGACAAAGACGCCAGCCTCCTGGCACGTGCGAACCGACTCAATGACCTTGGGGCGCAGGGGATCAAGAATGCCGAAGGCGCCAATGAAGACCATCCCAGACGCCAGCCATTCCAAGTTGACGGTAGCAGGGTCGTCGTCCGGGTTCTCAAACACCTCGGACGCGTCAAAATCCCTGTACGCAATGGCTACTGGCCGCAGCATATTGCCAGCATAGTCTTGAATGTTCTCGCGTATGCTGGTCCTGTCTTCTTCGGACAGCCGATCAGCCGTGAGCACGTATGTGGGATCGCCTATGACGTAGGCGCAGTACTCGAAGACGACCTCTGCAGCACCCTTGACCAACAGCCGGTATCTTCCATTGGGCAGCTTGGTCAGAACTGCCATCCACTTTCGAGACGACTCGAACGGCAGCATGGTGAGTATCGGGTTGTTGGCTCTCTCCTCTCTCAACAGTCCCATCCCAAGGTGGTCGCGGCCAAACTTGAGCAGCGCCGTCTCGGTGCTGGAGCCAAAGTAGTCCGACTTGGCGGTCTCGTCGCTCTCAAAGGCCGTGGAATTAAGGGCCACGCTGTCCTTGATGAGGTCTTTGATCTCTGTAGACAGAGATGCAGCAAGCCGTGCCGATGTCTCGCCCCGGACGGCGGCGGAGCTCGCCACAGGCTGGCAGGCGGCGATGGCTGCCGTCTCCATGTCGTCGAAGCCGTTCTCGAGTCCGATCCGGCCAGCGACGACAGTCATCTTGTTCTGCGTGAGTGTGCCAGTCTTGTCAGAGCAGATACAGGTAGCATTGCCCATGATCTCGCACGAGCGAATAAGGCGAACCAGATTGTTGTCCTGGAGCATGCGGTTGGTCGCAAAAGCTAGGGCGACCGAAACGTTAAGGGCCAAGCCCTCGGGTACGGCAATCACGACAACAGTGATGGAGATAATGAGGATACGGAAGAAGTCCTCGGCTTTGCTGGACGGGTCCTTGTTTCCCATGTGCTTCAACTGGATCAGGTAGGTGACGAATTGGATAAAGAAGAATATTGAGCCGGCAACGGCGCCGAAGATGATGAGCTGCTTGCCGAGGCGGCCGAGCCTCGCCTGGAGGGGCGTCTCCTCTACGTCCTCGCGCAGGGACATGAGGGTTCGCCCGTAGGTCGAGTTGGCGCCTATGGAAGCGACGAGGTAGCGGCCAACGCCGCGGGACACGGTGGTGCCGCTCAGTATGAAGGGGTCGGCAAGCAAAGCGTGGGAGGCATCGTGGTCGGTGGGGACGGTCTTGTGGACCATGGCAGACTCGCCTGAGATGGGCGACTCGTCGATGTGCAAGCCAGAGGCCTGGATGAGGACGCCATCGACGGCCACAATCTCTCCTGCCTCGATGTGCATGACGTCGCCGACGAGGACCTCGTGGATCCATATTTTCTGGGCCTTGCCGGAGCGCACGACGGTCACCTCGCGCTGCGCATTTCGCTCGTTGAGCTTCTCGAACTTGTGGTTCTGCTGCCAGTCGTTGGCGGCGCTGGCGAAGACGATGACGAGGATTGCGATGACGACGGTGAGACCGTCCACCCACTCGATGTGGGCCGTGTCGGCCTCGGCGCTGCCGGTTTGGTAATAGATGCCGACGGATTGGTAGATGCCGATGGCGAGGGAGATGGAAGCAGATATGGTAAGGAGGATGAGGAGCTTGTCATTGAAGGCAATCCACATGAGCCTGAGGAAAGACTTGTGGCGCCGGCGGGGCAGTCGGTTTGTGCCGAATATGCGCTTCCGGTCGACGAAGTGAGGGTCGGAGGTCTCGCCTATCCGCAGCGACAGATGAGCGGCTACTGAGGCTCCAGTCTGGACAGGTTGGTACACGGGCGGACGGCCCTCCCGGCCCGCGGCGACGGCCTCGTCAAAGGTGATTGTATCATCGAGTTCGGTCTCGTCGGCGCTGAGGCCGGCGGCAACGTCGGTACGGAGGCCGCCCGCGAGCCCACGCAGGCCGCCAAAGGCATCGAGAGCAGCGAGACTGCGGAAGGTGAGGAGCGTATGCAGCTGCGTTGGGGAGAAGGCGAATTTGTTCGAGGAGGGCGGAGAGTCGTCGCGCAGGTCGGTTGCTAGAGGTCTGCCATGGTGAAGCGGGACAAGCGCGCCGTCGTCTCGGGGCGGGTTCGTCGCGGGCGTAATGCAATCCATAGAGGAGGCCCAGGGACCGCTTGGGAATCGCTCGAGATAGGTCTCGTCGGGGCTCTCTCGAAGGAAAACGGACGGGACCGACAAGCGAGAGTCGGGGGCGGATGGAGAGACTCGTGCGACCGCACCCCGTCTTCTCTGGTCTGCAGTTGCAACGATACCGAGAGCCCACGGGTAGAGCTAGCAGTCTCGGCCGGGGTCAGAGGAAAGGAGCAGATTGGCGGGGGCCTCGTCCGTTGTTGGGTCCTCCACTTGGTCATCAACTGGTCTCACTCGAACCGTGGGCGCCTCGTGGGTTGTCCAGTCTTGGCAGCATGCAAGGTTGTTTGGGGTCATCGACGTCGTCCGTCCGTCCGTCTGTCCGTCCGTCTGTCTGTCTGCCTTGGGAGTGCCGGTATGTGCAGTTTTCCATGCACGTCCAGTGTCCGTCTGGCCGTGCCACCGTCGATCATGTGCGCATGTATGCCGGGCAGTCGAGATGCAATGCTGCGCTGCGCTGCGCTGCGTGGACGGAGACGGAGACGGACGACGCGAGATGCCAGGAAGTTTCCTTCCTCTGTCTCTCTGTGCCAGTGCGTGCCAGGTCGGTGTTCCAATGCGTCGACGGCGTCGGGCCGCTTGGCACACCCACAACGGCTCGTCGCGCCCACAAAACCCACCTTTCCCGCCAGTGGCAGGCCGTTGCGCACAGCGCCAGCCGCAGCCAATCCAACCGCCTCTCACTCAGCCGGGCCAACGGCCTCCATCGATGTCGTTCGTTTCTGGCGTGCCAAGCGTACGTGGACAGTGGGGTCGGGGACGCCGTCTTGGCTGTGTGGCTGCGACAGCGTTAACCTAAGCGGCAAGTTAAAAGGAGGATGCCCTGAGTTCGCTGCCTCTCAGGGTTGATGGACAACAGCCTCCTCGTCATCCTCGTGCCTTGGAGAAGCAGAGGCGCATGACTGGTCTTATCGGTCGTTGTTCCAGCCGTTCCGCTCCGGAGCCGATGAGCTCGTTGCAGCCGCGATGCATGTCGCGATGGAGGCTCAATGTGAGGCGCAGCCCAGGTCTTGGGGTCGTCGGTGGCGGCAGCGAAGACGTGAAGATGTCAAATGTCTGGTGGGCAGAAGCAGAAGCCTGAGGCCGTCACCGGATCCGTCACTACTGGCAGTCTGGCACGCGCGCTCCTTCCTCGTTGGAGATGCTGCGAGAGCTACCCTGTAGGACATGCAGACCACAACCTCCAGCTCTTCACTCTGCCGACGCATGCTGCTTGCTTGGTCTTCTCTTCTCCCCAACGCTTCTTCCAGCGTGGACAATTGCAGTCGATGCCACCGTCTTGCTCGGCTTGGCAACGCCTCGGCTGCCGTATGCCTATCTCTGGTCGGCACGGGAGTCGCGCTTCGGCTCGCCTCGCCGGATCTGAATCTCTGTCCTCCCGAGAAGCGCCCTGCACCATGCATGTGTCGACCATGTGCGGCGGGTCTAAACGAGCCCTCCCAGGTCGCACGGAAGCAAACAAATCGAGAACTCGCTTCCGTTCACGTTATTGGAACCGGCAACTTCGCTCCAGACTGCTCAATCAGCACCTTAGCCGCTTCCCCACATACCGAAGCACCAGGTAGGCGAGCCGTGGCCAAGACACGGTTGCAGCTGTGACCAGGACTTGCCCGTCTGCAGGTAAAATTCAGCATCCACTGGGCCGGGTATCTCCCCAATGCTGTGTTTGTCGGCGATATATGCACGCACCCATCCAGTCAGGGCCTTGTGTATCCTTCCAGGTCCTTCTCTTGCATGCTTCTCGGTCACGCAGGACTTGCCGTACTTGCCATACGCCAGCTGCCACCGGCACAGCGTTTCAACGAACAGGCCGGGTACAGATGTTCCTTGACCGTGAGGCTGGTGTTCAAACCGTGTAGCCAACGTCCCCGTTGGACCGGGACCCCACGAGCCTTAATCTCGGCTGTGCTCCTTGCAGCATACACATATTTAGTCCTGACCATCCGTACAATGCTAGCAAAGAAGAGCCAATTTGCCCCGACTGCAACAATGGTCGTGTCCTATCTGTCCAGAGAACTGCAGAACTACAACCAAGATGCGCTTCTGCCGCGTGCTATTCGCTCTCTTACATATGCAACTCATCCCTCCTGCCATGGCGGACAATAGTCAAGGGAGTGGCAAGATTGCCCCTCGCGTCATGATAGTCTCCATGGTGCGTCTCTTCACCTTGCCCTTTTGTCTTCTCTCATAGAATATAACCAACATTACTTCACCACAGTGGACACCGGAAGCCAAGGTCTGGTATGACCGTTTTCACGAGTCCAAGCTGGGCAACCTCACGTCTCTCGCCGTACCCCTGCCCGGTCTATCGATGCTCTTCCCCCACGTCTTCTGCACTGAGGACGGCCGTGTCTGTCAACTCACGGTAGGAGAAGGGGAGATCAACTCTGCCGCTTCAATGATGGCCCTTGTGCTGTCCAGGGAGTTCGACCTCCGCCAGACGTACTTTCTCCTCGCGGGAATCGCAGGGGCCAATCCTCAATACGCTACCATTGGAAGCGTTGCCCTGGCGCGATTCGCGGTCCAAGTTGCCCTGCAATACGAGATTGACCCGAGATCTCTGCCTCAAGACTGGACAACAGGCTACATATCCTACGGTCGCAACTATCCCTTTGAGTACCCCTGCATTACTTACGGCACAGAGGTGTTTGAAGTCAACGACAAGCTGCGCGACGTCGCCTCTCTCCTGGCATCTAAAGCCACCCTGGCGGACGAAGAAGGGCCGCGACAGTATCGCTCCAGGTATGGCGGTACGCGGCACCATTATGCAATGGGTCCCAAACCCCCAAGTGTGGTCAAGTGCGATAGCGCAACGAGCGACGTGTACTACTCTGGAACGAGGCTTGCGCAGGCTTTTGAGAATACGACAGACGTGTGGACCAACGGGACCGGCGTATACTGCATGAGTGCCCAGGAAGAGAATGCTACGCTGGAGGTTCTGGTGCGGGCGGCAATAGAAGGGCTCGTAGACTTCGCTAGAGTCATCATCATGCGAACGGGTAAGCATCTCTCGGACACAGCTACGGCTTCCTGTCACTTACAGTAGTTGTAACAGGATCCAACTTTGATCGTCCCCCGCCGGACCTTTCGGACTGGCAGCACCTCACCAACACCAACCAGAATGGCTTCCGCATTGCCATCGACAACATCTACAACGCCGGCATAGAGATCGTCAAGGGCATCGTCACCGAGTGGAACTGTACGTTTCGGCGCGGCATCGCACCCGCCAACTACATCGGCGACATCTTCGGCAGCCTCGGCGGGCACCCGGACTTTGGCTTCGGCAGCCTCACGGGCGGGAAGCGCGTCGAGAGGGCGGGCAGGACGGGTGACTTGGCGAAGCTAGAAATGGACCGGCGGGGGCAGTTTGGCCCAAGGGCGATGACGAAGATATGAGATGAGGCGCGAGCTAGTTGGGGTGTCTCGGGAGGAGACTGTCTGGCGTTTGTACACTTGATTGTCGGGCGTTGGGGTGTTGGGAACCAAACCTCTGTATTTGAACTGGCTTAAGGTTGCGCAGGTAGCAAGTGAATAGCATGAACAAGCCAGCACTTTCATACCTGGCGAGCTCCTTTCCGCTCTTGTCCACGATGCCAAGGCGTGATATCATGGCTTGCCGATGGTAGCCATAATGGCCTTGACAGTGTTCAGCTGCATGGTTGGAGCTTGGAGCGGAAGACAGTGGCGGATGGTATACACCTTTGCGATTTTGAAAAACTAAGCCACATTTTGCACAGGATATAATCCACATTGGGCTATGAAATACTTGTTCACCAGGAGGTCTGATCTGCTCGGTAGAAGGATATCTACAGAGACAGCGGGACTCGGATTGCTAATGTAGAGGCGTGCTTTGCATCGATAATGGCCCTCATTCCCCTGTATGAGCCGCACAGCAACCTATATATCTAGTCTACGTAGGCATCCAGTATAGTTAAAGTATGAACATGAATTAATACACACAGGCCGGGTTGGGTGCTGGGAGGGTGGGCCAGGCAGAGCGGTCACAGTCCTTGAACCCAGTCCTTGACAACCGTCTGAATCTGGTTGCTGTTCCTCTCCATGAAGAACATGTGGCCGTTTCCGCGGATGCCAATGTCACCGAGCGCCAAGTACTTCGTCTTGGAGCAGCCCGCCTGCTTCAAGTACTCGGCAGTGCAGTAATCGTAGAGTGCGTGGTACGAGGCCTCACCAGTAACAACGAGGATGGGCTTGCTGGCCAGGTTGACGAGCTGGCGGGGGCTGGGGTTCTCAGCCTGCAGGACACATTCGGTGTAGTTCTCTCCCAGGGGGGGATACGTCTGCTGCGTGAGGTCCACGGCCGGGTCAACGACGGCAGGGGAGTAGGTGAGAGGAATGTCCGTCAGCCCCCACTTGCGAGCAGGCCTGGTGCTGAAGACAGCCTCGCGGAAGGGCGGGCCGGTAGGCTCGAGGAGGATGAGTCCCTTTGTGAGGTTGGGGCGGGCATCGGCAATGACAATGGGCATGAGGCCGCCTTGGCTGTGTCCGACGAGGACCGCGGGCTTGCCAATCTTGTCGAGCAGCGCGGCACCAGCGGCCTGGACCGTGGTCTGCTGGTAGACGGCATTGAGGATGAACTGGACGTTGGAGCTGTAGAAGGCGTCGAAGATGGGGTTGCCCATGGAGCCGTTTCCAGGCCACTGGGTGTGGTTGATGGCCTGGGGCCAGAGCATGTACCGCCGCACGGCAGTGAAGCGCTGCTCAAGGAGCTCGGCCGAGTAGGTTGATGGGCTCGCAGCTCCCTGGCCGGGCTGCCATGCCGAGCGGCCGCGGAACGTCTGGTCGACGATGTAGACGTCGAAGCCTTGTCGGATGAATTGGGTGGCCCAACCACAGCTGCCGTCGGGCTTGTTCAAGAAGTTCTGTCGAGTTTCGGATTTTGCGTTAGTCGAGACTCGAACGACGCGTGATATTCTGCTACTTACAGAGCCCGTCTGCGCCTGTCCGTGAATCAGGACAATGGGCGTGTCCTGGGTGACTCCGTTGGCTGGCCGGAGCCTCTCGACGTACATCTGGTCTCGGAAGATGTGCCCGCCGGCGCCATCGTCAACATAACCACCGCCGACGTGGAAATAGGTTCGCTGATACGGCAGTTCGGTGCAGCAGCAGGCGGCGTCGACAGCACCAACAACAGCCGAGGACGCGCCTTGTCCCAGCAGCACTGCGGCTGCGACGGCAAATTGCAAGAACTGCATCGTGTTTCAGCCCCCAGACGTGGCGAATCCCAACCAACCTTGCACACTCGACGACTGAGGCTCGGAAGGACGGTTATATGCGCGGCAGGATGCTCCACCGCCTCTTCAACTTCAATGTTGGTGCGACGGACGGTGTCGATGTGAGGCAACCCATGAGCGCCACCAGGTTAACCTCGAAAGATGGTCTACGGTCGACTGCAGGGACGAAGTGTCAGATATCATTTTCGTAGGTGGTTCACACGTCGAGATTCGAAAACCCGCCAATCATAATCCGCCTTGCAGGACGAGTAGTGCCTCTATCATGGACTAACTAGGCGCTCCGTCGCACACAGAGATGAACTCAGTCGCAGGCAGACATCAACTCCGCAGGCAGACATCAACTCACACACAGGCACTCGTATGCTGGTTCAAGGCAGCTTGGGTAGGTAGCCAGCGCTGGCGATGATGCAACGCTTCCACGCGCCTTCACCATTATAGCGTAAAAACTCACCAATCCAAAGCCTCGGCGCTGTGGGGAACCCACACTGAGAGCTTCAGCCGATGACGACTCCGTAGTCGGTAGTGCACAGACGAGAGTGTCACAACCCACATGGTGTTTTTGGATATCCACAGTTCCGATCAGACGAGTAATTACCGTACGAGTACGAGTACAAAAGCGCTAGAGTCTCGGCGCGGGGAAACCCATGTATTCCATAGTGATCGGCATTGCGTCAACAAGCGTTGAACACATCGCATGGGTAGGTCACATCAGCTTCCCCTATTGGTTTGTGCGCGGCTCAGACTCCTCTCTACGGACTACAGAGTAATCCACACGCAAACGCCAAACTCAACGTGGCTGATGAGGGAACCACGGGGTGGTTATGGGTTGTCGGGTCGTCGCCAACACCGGCCTCCAATTCCATCCGCAAACTCTAGGCATGGAGCATTGATGCCACGGCTCACCATGCTCTCGAATGAAGAGATGGCTCTGCGCTCCTAGTTCATCAGGCCCGAAACCGACAACGTCTGGCACAGGAACAGAGAATCCTCGAGTACACATCAGTGTCCTGGTGGGGAGAGTGTGGGAGCGAGTCAGGCGTCGAAGCCACTCCGACCAGCTTTGCGCCTCTCGTCGCCGCCGATCCCCAACAATGAATGCTCTCCGCTATTGGCTGTAGTCTTCATTTCTTGCCAGAAATATTTACGTATATGGCCGTGCCCACCAGACCCGGCATCCTGATACCTTTCCATGTCCCGCCTGTTGCAAGCCTGACCACATCTCAATCAACAGCCAGAAGTGGTATTTTGAAGAGAATGACACCATGGCCGTTGACCCGACACTCGTCATCCACTGGGTGTTCAGCTGGCTTGCTGTCCTCACCATGGCCGCAAGGCTGATATGGAGGAAGATCGCCAAGCAGAGCTACAACCTAGGCGACTACTTCACCATTGCCGCCGTCGTCTGTGCGCTGACGCGCCTGGCGGTGATTCACGTTGTCTTGATATGGGGCACGTCCAACATGACCGAGGCCTATCGTAACAGTCACAACTTCACCGATACAGAGATCTACCAACGGCAGATTGGAAGCCAGCTCACCCTGACAAGCCGCGTATTCTACAACTCATAGTCAGTATTGCCCGTACTTTTCGCATGGCTTGTCTTGCATCGCGCGTCGTTTTCGGCTCCAGAGAACGCCCCAGCTCCGGAAATGCTCGCCAATGCAATCACAAAGCCTCCGAATGGCACCGTGTTTCGCTGACCATGATTTTTCACACATAGTCTTTGGCTACAGAAGCTGGTTTTGCTAGACTTATATCACCGATTGCTCCGGGATCTGCCCTTCGAGAAGATCATCATCAGGTCGTACCTGTTGGTCTTCTTTGCTTCATACGTCGCTGCCCAAGTCACTACTTTCAGTGAATGCCATCCAGTCCGCCTGTACTGGCAGGTTGTCCCCGACCCAGGTATGTCTATCATAATGGAAAATGCTCCACGCGATTCTCCGGCCGTTGTGCAGCTCGTATAAGCCGGGGGGAGGAGCTTTGCACCATGTACAAGGGACTGACGTTATCGACTTCTAGGCGAATGCGTCAAAGCCCAAATACAACTCCTCACGCTTGGCATTCTCAACATCGTTACCGACGCCATGCTCCTCGTCCTCCCCATCCCCATTGTCGCTAAGCTGCAAGTACCCTGGCGTCGCAAGATTCAACTATACGTTCTCTTTGCCCTCGGCGTCTTCATCATCGCCATTACTATTGTCCGACTTCCCATCAACTCTATCAACAAGGACAGTCAAGTCAACCGCACGATGTGGGCCAGCACCGAACTATTGACAGCCGCAATTGTGGTCAACGCACCCGCACTGTACGGACTGTGGAACAATCGGAGGCGGGAGAAGTCACAGTCATCATCTCAACGAAAGCGAGGAGGTGCCAGTGGAGGCTATAGCGAGCCGCAGAGACACGTCGCGACGATAGGCGGCGGCACCGAGTCCTATCAGATGAAGCCCAAGCGCGAACCCCCATACGGCATCGTGCAAACGACGGAAGTCATAGTCGAGTCGCAACGAAGACGCAGCAGAGAATACGTGCAATTGCCTGACGACTTGGAAAGCACCTCGAGGCATTCCAGTCAAGGGGAAATGCTGCATAAGTGAGGCATAGACAAGCCATGTATATTATAGTGTTGCCATTTTACGGGGTTTCCAGTCGCCAAGAGGAATAGCTTATTTTCTGAACAGGCTGTACGAAGTACGCATTAATAGTCCCGTATAAGAGAAGAAGGTACGAATAGAGGGGTACATAGACTATAGTACGTATTCGTACCGTCCAGGTGGAATACTTAGAAGTTGGGGGTTGCGGGATTAAGGTAGGAATAAAAGGGGTTACAACTTACTGACAACTGTCACGGGCTGTGGCCCGATTTAAGCGGGTCCGGACCCGTACCCGGGCTCCGGACCCCTGACTCCTGTTCGCCTGTTGCCCGTCGCGTACGAGTAAGCATCGTGTAAGCGATTGCCCTCGAGCCGAGGCGTGCCCGTCCCGTCTTCTTCCTTTTGCCTCTCTAGCTTTAGATGGACAAAACGACGGCTTGAGCCTTCACACGCCCAGCCACCCGCTTTTGCATTGTTCACAGCGCAGGAGATGGCGCATCCGACGGTGAAGACGGCTGATCCAAGAGAATCGTGTATCTGCGTCCCAGGGTCAGCCAGGAAGACACCCTCTTGACGGGTGTGTGTTCCGGGAGTGGGGCATGGCTGGGATGCTGCCTACAGGCTACATGATGCTGGCATCGCTGACACTCACTTTTGGAGCCTGTATCCTAGTCAGGTACTGTCAGTAACGCAACAGCAAATCGAGAACAGAACATCTGCTCGCATATCCGAAAACTAGGCCGCCAGTGCATGGCGCGATGCCATAGAGGTATACCTCGCGTCGATATGAGCAGGTAACGCACCTTTCTCATCTTGGCGGATTTACGATACGTGCACTCGGCGATCCACAAAGTCGTCTCTCAAGAAATGACCATGCCCGATTTCACTATGACGGTGGCCTCGTTTTAAACTTAATTGAACGGCCTCGCCCACGCTGTCAGAGTCTTCATGGGGGACACAGCCGAAGAGCTGGCAACGGGCTCGTGGTTGGCCCAAATAGTACAAGCCAACATTGTCCCAGACTTCCGCCTCATGTTACCGGATTGCTGGCGTGCCTAAACGGCAAAATTGAGCGTACAAACTAGATGTCCAATGCAGCTTGGCTGGGACAGTGTCATGGGAAGAGAACTAATGCTGTACAAGCTACGAGTTGTATGTATAAGTATTCCAGAACAACCCCTCCTGCACACCAGACGACTTGTTCCCCCAGACTCACATTTGTATTCTAGAATGGAAACTTGACATCGACATGAATTTTGCGCCCAACGCCGTCGCCGTGCATACGAGCACCGGCGGCTGGCCGTACGCCCACGCTGCCCTTCCAGTTAGACGCCAACTTTGGGCAGTCGGCCGCGGCGCTGGCCATGCCTTACCATCTTATTACCCAGCCCTCCTGAATTCAAACCACCTATACCATGGATAACAGACGGTTGCTATGCTGGCTCAGAGGGTCTGCTTCGTAGCTTACACGCCGCCTGGTGCCAAGTACCTTGGTTAGCAACCGGGAAGGAAGCTCCCGGACAGAGCAAATGTACCTAGCGTCCAGCTTGGCTTGGGCGGAAGGGACTCCTTTGAGTAAGGTAGTGGTAGAGTGTACCTTCTCTGATACGGTCAAGTGGAAGGTGTTCTTAATCCTCCATCACCAGCACCAGAACCAACTCCCGCTCCCGTTCCAGCTCCAGCGCCAGCAGCAGCAACAACAACAACAACCGCAGCAGCAGCAGCAACAACCGCAGCAGCAGCAGCAACAACCGCAGCAGCAGCAGCAGCACAACCACCAGCACCATCACCAGCACCAGCACCAGCACCATCACCATCACCAGCAGCAGTCACAATGGCTGCTCACGTGTGTGCGGCCCTCGAGGCCTTCGACGAAGGGGTTTCCGCCCAGATGCACGTGCCCGCCGCCGCGCCCGCCTTACCCTCGCTCGGCTGGTGGCCGAACTCGCGGCCCTGGTCCCGGTCCCGGCCCCGGCCGCCGCGCCCAGGCTTGCCCCCGAGGCCAATCCCATGGGACCATGGGGTCCTAGAGGCCAACTCGGGCTGGTGGACGAAGCCTCCTCCTCCACGGAGGAACTGTTGGCCGAGCTCCCGCTGCTGCTGCCGCTGCCGGACTCGGACGACGACGAGGACGGCGTGGAGGTCGATTACGGCTCCACGCCATCCTCCGGCCACGGTGACGAGGAGGAGGAGGAGGAGGAGGAGGAGGAGGAAGAAGAAGAAGAAGAAGAAGAAGAAGACGATGACGACGACGACGACGACGACGACGACG
>PKSG01000171.1:0-17645 GCA_002916505.1 Tolypocladium paradoxum
CCCGCCTCCCGGGGAGGCTTTCAGGCAACGCTTAAAGTTCTTCCGCAGCATCGCAGCAACATCAACAAACACGACATGTAGATTTCGCATAAGCATCTTCAAGATATTGGATGTGCCTCTGCACGTTCCATGAATTGCAGCGTTTTGGCACTGCCCGGCTGCGGCCCATCGGTGGCGTGACTCACTACAACCACAGACGAGTGCAAGATACACGCTTGTCAGTCACCGTATAGCAGCCTCGACTTTTGTGTCTCAACGGTTCGTCAGTCACTCACCAATCTTCCCCAGCAGCAGCTACTTTATATACCCAGCATCCCGAAACGCCCGCTGCAATATCTCCCGAATCACCGGCTCCTTGCGCAAGTTGTACATGGCCAGCCTCTCCCCCGCCGCGACCGTCGCCGCCGCCGCCTGCCGCTTCGTCTGCGCGTACAGCTGCCTGTCCCCGTCGCACCGCGCCAGCCAATCCCTGAAGATGCGATGCCGCGCCACCTCGGGGCACCCCAGCCCGAAGACGTGCAGGTTCGCCGCCGCGGGGGCGTAGCAGCTGAAGAAGCGGTGCTGGTGCCAGTGCGGCTCGCGCGTGCGGAAGTGGAAGCCCGCGGCTTCGAGCGCCGGCACGTACGCGCCTTCGTCGGCGGGGTCCGGCACGGTGAGGTCCATGTCGACGACGTCCTTGGCCGGTAGCCCGGGCACGGATGTTGAGCCGGCGTGGGCGATGGAGAGGGCTTGGGCCCCGAGGGCGGCTTCGATGCGGGACTTGAGGAGCTGGTAGCGCGCGGGCCAGGTGGGATCTGGCTCGACGATTTCAATCTTGTTGGGGAACTTGCGCTCTGATGCTTTTTCAATAAGCTCGGCCTTCCATTCGTATTACTTGAGGATGGCCTCGACGGATGGTGGCGTGGTGGATGAGTTGTAGATGTAGTGGAACTGAGCGATTGGTCGAGTACACTTTTTCAAAACTCGAAGACTGAAATATAAGTTTCAGTAGGTATAATTCATTCTTCGTAACACTATTTCAACCTCTGTCGTGTGTCGTTGACGGGCAACCATCCAGCGTGGTGATTGCTTCACGCTCTCCGGGGTGACTCACTCGGCCAGCCAGCCCCATATGGTTGACCGCGCACCCACTTGAGGGTCTGAGTCGCGGCCAATCCGGTGATGCATGTCAATACTACGAAGAGACTTCGTGACTGGTCCACTGTATGGTGTGTTTACACTGCCGAGGGGATCCAGGAAGGGAGGTGGCTGAGCTGACTGTCCCTCGGTAGAGGAGAATGGCCAGTGCGCTGTGGCTTGGCCTACTACTCCCGTCAAGACTGGGTCAGTCAAGTCGACCATATTAGACATCATGGTCTCAGTTTTGTATTGTCATGTCTTAGGTTTGGCTGACGAAAAATAATCAGTTCAAGGTCATGTATGTTCATTATTCATCAATTATATCTCGTAAACTTCGTACATGCCCCGTGCCACCAGCAACCTTCTCGATCCACTCAAGGATATCGCGTGCCAGAGTCTCACTGTCACAGTTCTCCACGGCAAGATCAAAGTCCCTCTCGACTTGACTTGCCTTAAAGACTGCCGTCCACTGTGGCTCCAGCCTTTCCATCTCTTCCAAGAACAGGCCCCGCAGACAAGTAAGCTCATATTCCAACAGGTGCTCATGGTAGAGCTCAGAGGGTTCTTGATCTTGGTTCCGTTGATATCTGCTCACGTCAGGCTTTTCATGTCGTCGTCGACCTTCCAGAAACAAAGGATAGGAGCAAGCCTTCCACAGAGGTAGCGCTGATGCGCATTCCCAATCGATGACACCTTTGAGCTTTCCAGCATCATCAACAAGGATATTGCTCCGATACAAGTCCCCGTGGCAGAGCATTGTAGGTTCCTCGGCATTCGTTCCATTCGGAAAGACACGGTCGAGGAGCTGTCGTAATTTGCTGGTGATGCTGAGCGTCCGCATGGCATCTTCAAGCTCATCTTCTGCGTCGCTGTCAAGGCCTGTTCCGTCTGGGTACTTTTCCATGAGCGAAAGACAATCGCTTTCACTGAGGGAGAGCCGGGCCTTGATCCACTCTTTGCTTGAACGAAAAGGGCCGCGATATATGTCGAGATGGATGCGCTTGCCCCAGAAAAAAGCCATAGAAACAATGCGGCCAGTCGAAGGTGTGAGAGACGGAGAAGGGTAGATGTTGCCAATTCCAGAGAGCTGGTTCTGGAAGAGGCAGGCTGAGAATGAGGCGAATTGGCGGACGATATCGGACTTGGTGGTAAAGTCGAGGCGTGTCCAGGCGTCAGACAAGGATTTTCCGCCGAGTTTGGTCATCAAAATCCATTCAAACCCGACAGACGAGTCCCGGGAAGAGTCATAGTTGATGATCTGGGGAACGGGGATGGTCGTGACCGCAGAGAGCCATCTGAGGGTGGCGACCTCGCTCAGAGTCTTGTATCGTGGATCGACGGGTAGCGACAATCGGAGAAGGAGGGGTGGTTCGTCTTCGACTGAGACTTGATACAGCTTGTTGAAGGCTCCTTGAGCGAAGAAAGCGACCGTGACGGTTTTCGAGGGCCAGAAAGACTGCAGTGTTGATGTGATGCTGTCGATGTCGGGTTCAGCGGTCCATCGTGGCTCGATGCCAAACGTCTTTTCCTCCCAGTACAGGCCGCTTAATTGTTGCTCTGACAGCGGCATTTTAAGAAGATAAAGATGCTGCTCAGAGAATGTAACAAGAAGGCAAGTTTGGAAGTGGAAGAAGAAGGGGCATGTTCGTGACACACAATCACGTGGAGCCAGCCTGGAGGATTGTTCTGCGGGTGCGACCCTTCTCCAGAAATGACGTCAAATCTTTCAAGGCAAAGCGTAAGAAGCTTCTCCATTACAGCGGCTCACAGGCGGGGTTAACTCTATTCATGTGGTGAGAATATTTTTGTTCCCCACAAACAGGCAAACGCGCGGGCACAAAAAAACAAACAGAGCCTCATGACGCCTAAAAACCATATGAGATGAGCGGATTATTCAAGGCAATTATCACAACATAATTCAAGGCAATTATCATTGTCAGCCTTGAAATTTAGCATCGATCGCAGGCTGCGCACTTCCATTCTGTGTCAAAGCTCATCAGACTTGCATTGCATTCATCACAAGCGAGCTATATAGTTATGGGCTGCATGTGTTGCCACCAAATGATAACAAGTCCCCCTTTGCCCTGCTAGCGTTCCGAAACTCCAAGAATGTCTTCGTGAAGGCCTCAAATCTTCTTGTTCAGCAAAAGTTCGGCTCGAATCATGGCAGGAGTCCAGCCTCCTCCCGTGGGCACAAGAGCGGTGGCCACAGTCTTGCCCACCTCGCGTTTGAGCGTCGAAATGCTGGTCTCGCTGTTCACCTGAACCTGGAGATTGTAGCGCTGAGGTTTTTTGGTTGTGAGCTGCCAGACTGATTAGTGATATTCCTCCCACGATACCTGAAAACGGTTACTTACCCCTTGATTATCGAGACGATAATCATCGTCCTCGTACAGGGTGTGCTCGAGATCGGTAAAGGCGTTGAGCTTGTCATCAGGAATCCCCTCGATGAACTGTTGCAAAGCTTTCCCGGCCTTGCCCATTGTGACCGAACTGACGAGCTGGAATCGTGACAGTGGTGGTTGCGTAAAGGAGAAGTATTCCAGTGAGTTGTGATCTATCGTAGTGAGAGGGTGAAAGATCAAAATTGAGAGGATGCAGAGGTGAAGTTATCACGGAGTAAGGTGAGGGGCTTCTAATTTAATAAGCGATGCGTCATGCTGGTCGTTTGCTGTTTGGGGTTGTGTTTCGTTGGTCGTGTGACCGACCTATTGACCTATCCACACCGACGGGAATTCTTCTGCCCATTCACCTTCTCAAACAATGCAACTCATCTGCCCATTGCGTCGGGGTTTCGCAATCTGGAGATGTCGTGCGTGAATAAACTACCAACCGCATGTAGCATCTGGTATATTGAGCCTTGAGGGCAGCGAGTTAGCCGTCGAAAGCGGTCTGCACTCTCGTTCCTCATCTGTGAAGACATGTTTGCCTGTCGGAGAAATCGCCTAGTTTGTCATGCTTGACCTGGAAATCTTGACGAGGCATTGGGTTTAATTGAAATGCCTATATTGTGTGAAAACTATGTTCTTTGCCATTGTGGCCGGCCTTCCTCTGGAGAGACCACCAAGAAGAAACAATGTTTCCTTTCGCTCTGGGTGGCTTCCGTCAAGACACACCCCAGCGCCTCCATCAGCTAGTCTAATATCTTCCTTGGACTTGAATCTTTGGAATTAGTTGTAGTCATAAGGTACGGTTCAGGTGGACAACGTTTCGCTAGCGCTTGCTCGCCCGTCAGTCATGGTCCTTCGAGCCACTAGTGTGCCATGGACGAGAAGCGAGGTCATACTGGCCATTATACTATTAACCTGATAGGTCTCGAAACTAACATGGATGTGAACCGCATCCGATTGGTTTCCAGCTCCGAGGCGGCTCCAGCATTGATCGTGAAGGCAGTGTGTCAAAAGGTGGCAATGTTGAGGCTGCGTGCTCAACTACGGAGTACCTATAACGGAATCCAAACACACTGGAATATCTCAACCAACAGGCCCAAGGCTGCCTCGTGAGTCATCGCTGACAGTCAACTTCTCCATACGTGCAAGGGTCTTGCCGTGGTTGGGTAAGCCATAAGGTCGGGGTGCTGATAACATGAATATGCCGTCTGACGTTCCATCTCGGGCATTCCCGGAGCCGTCAAGTGAAGCTGGGGTGATCATAGTTTTACGTCGAGTGAATTACAGACGTCAAGACTCTTAACTGACTGCCACCAGAAACTCAGGTCTATGCTCGCAATCAGCTCTCCCCCAACTCGTCAGCCAACACCCCATAAACCACCTCCCTGTATCCCTCCACTTCTCCCCGCGCCCACTCCTCCACCCGCCTCTCCGCCTCCCCCCATTCCATAACCATCGTCACCTCCCCAAAGTAGTTCACCTCGCCCCTCTGCCTGAACCCCAGCTTCTGGAACAGCGCCCTGCTCCCCACGTTGCCCTGCTTGATCTTCGCCATGAGGCCCGTGAGCTTCGCGTCGCCTTGGTTCAACGAGCCATCCCCCGTGGTGTGCTCTTTCAGGATCTCGGCCAGGCGCCGTTGTAGGTATGTGAGCAGTGCGCGAACGGAGGCTCCGCCGAAGCCCTGGCCGCGGTGCTCCGTGTCCGCGATCATGACGTCCACCTCGCCGATCAGCCCGTTCTGTGATGTGTCTTCCTCCTCTTCGTCCGGGTACAGGAAGAAGTTGATGTCTCCCCGCATCCTATCGTCGGCGTCTGCATCCTTCGCCCTGACAAACCGCACGTCCCCGCCATCTGGTGTAGCCTGCAGCGGCTCGCACACGATAAAAGTCAGTTTATCCCGCGCCGTGCGCCACGACTGCTGGTTCTCGTATTCCTCTTCCAGGCTCATGGGCTCCGAGGCTGTCGCTTCTTGAATACTCTGCATTTCCATCCAATAGTACGCGCATCGTCCAAGGCCCTGCTGCGGTGGTTTGAACTCACCGGGTCTTGCATCCAGCCATGGTAGTTGAGCACATGGTGCGCCTCGTACGGCACCAAGAGCACCTGGCTTGTCGCAATCGCTGAGTTTGTTAGCATTTTATCAGTCATTAATGCCTGCTACCTCGCACCTGTTTTCTCATTGATCCTCATGTTGCCCTGCTTTCGTGAGGCATGGCGGAGCGAAGTCGTTCGTGACAGGTTGAAGTTTGGCAGGCCAGGTCCAGGGTAAGCTGTACCTGACCCACCCTCGCTCATTCGCATGCCACGAACCTGGGATTCATCTTGGGAGTGATTCATTCGTCTGTTTACAATTATGTGGTTTTAATATCTTACACGTCACCGTCATCCACTAGGAGACGCTCTACTGTGCATATTCATTGGGCTTTTGCTGTGCTGGCCGCGTGCGTTTTGGCCAACAGCTTCGTCACGGCTTCCTCGCCCATCCTGGCTTCCATGGCCAGCAGCTCGGCCATCTGGTTCATCTTGTTCTTCGTCTTCGATTGCAGCATTGTCCTCAGTTGCTCCATGACCTCTGCGTCAGAGTCATTCGCATTCGGTGTGGGCGGGAAGATCGTGTCCCACTTCTTGGTTCTGCCCTTGTCGCTGCTTGGCTGTGCCTCCGTCCCGTAGTCTACATCCTTTCCTTTCCGTGCATATTGTACAGTCCGCCTCTCCGGCTTCACGCCTAATTCGTTGAGGAGCTCGGATGCCTTGGTTGGCATGATTGGCTGGAGCAGGATGCCTGCGATTCGCAACGCCTCGGCGCTGTTGAAGATGACCCAGTTGAGGAGCGCGCGGGATTCAGGATCGGGATTCTTTACGAGGTTCCACGGTTCGGTATCAGAAACATAGCGGTTCGTCTGTTGACAAGTGCGTTAGTCTTGGCAACCCAACTTGTCGGCGAGGACCTTACCTCTCGAAGGAGATTGAACACTGCTCGAATGGCACCGCCCGTGTTGCAGTAATCCATTTCCTCGCAGAATGCCGGAGTTGCCTTTTTCAGGTGCGATTCCAGGCTGAAATAACGTTCCTGGGAGCTGTCCGCCGCTTTCATGTTCATGAAGTCTTGGAACCCGCCGTCTCGATATGTCGCAACAGCCTCCTTTGTGGACCACTTGGCCGTGACCTTAGGCCTTGCGATGCGGTAAAACAGGTTTCCGATATTCGCCTTCAAATCCTTGGCATACACCGACCCGATGAGTTGGTTGGAGTAGCTCATGTCCTTGCTGAAGCTGCCGTTGCGCATGAGAAAGTAGCGCAACGGGTCGACGTCCCACCGCTGCACGGCGAAGAACGGGTTAACAACGTTGCCGAGCGATTTCGACATTTTCCGATTCGACATGGTCCAATGATTGTGGCATAAAATCCGTTTCGGTAATGGAAGATCCAGAGCCATGAGCAGCGCCGGCCAGTATATGGTGTGGAAGCGGAGGATGTCCTTTCCAATGACCTGCAGATCGGCCGGCCACAGGCCCATGTCGTCGCTGGCGGAATGCCACCTGGTTCCGTAGCCAGCTTTGGTAATGTAATTTATCAAAGCATCGACCCAAACGTAGATGGTTTGCTTACTATCTTCCGGATCGGGTATGCCCCAGCTGAGTCGTGAGACTGGGCGGGTGATGGACAGGTCCTCGAGGTGGTTCTCTACCCAGTTACGCACCTCGTTCATCCGGTGCGCCGGTGTGATCCAGTCAGGGTTCTCGTCGTAGAATTTCAGGAGAGCGTCCTTGTACTTGGTCAACGGGAAGAACCAAGTCTCCTCCTTGATCCACTCCACTTCGCTGTCCGTCTCGACGCTGACCATGATCTTCTTGCCCGTCTGCGGAACGATGCTCGGCTGCACCATGTCTTCTGGGTAGAAGCACTCGTCGCTGACTGCGTACCACCCTTCATGGGAGCCCTTGTACAAGCCCAGTTTTTCAGGCAGGCCATGCTTCAGCTGCAGCCAGAACTGCTTGACTGCCTCCTTGTGCTCGGCGTCGGTCGTGCGGATGAAGAAGTCGTGCGCAATGTCGGCCGATGCGGCGAGCTCCCTGAACTTGTTGGAGTTGCTGTCGCAAAACTCCTTGGGGTGCATACCCTCTTTGGCTGCTGCCCGTTGAATCTTCATGCCGTGCTCGTCCGTGCCCGTACAGAGGAAGGCTTCGTTGCCGTTGATCTGTTGCCATCGCTTTAGGACGTCCGTCAGGACCATTGTATACAAGTGTCCGATATGGGGAGCTTTCGAGATGGTCAGTATCAGCTATGCGACGAGGAGAGGGCACAAGCCTACCAGCATTGACGTAGAATATCGGCGTCGTGATGTAGTACGGCTTGTCGGTCGACTTTGGAGAGCCGTCGGAGCTACTCCAGCGGCATTGGCGGACGTGACGCGGCTGGCAGCTCGGGCAGACCCAGCAAGATCGCGAAGCAAGTCGCGACTTGGTGCAGCGCAAACCCCAGAGGGCATGCATCCCGAATGGCTTCATCGTGGCGCGTGACGAATCTGTGAAGTATCGCGGGCTGGCTCGAAAGATGGAGTGGATAAAGTTAGCTGGATGCACAGTGTGGACTGGACGAACGATAACTGTACCGAAGAACCATCCGCGCGACACGTCATATCGCAGCTAGCCTCGAGCAAAAGCTCAACCGTTGTTCACTTCGACGCCAACTCTGAAATATATACCACGCCGTTGCGACTCCAGGGAGTACATCATGCCGCTCCCAGATGCCGACACCGAGGTGAGAACCTCCAGTGAAGGTGAGTTGCCTTCGCATATTGTTCTTCACAGCCCTCGCTCATCCCGGCTCTGCAGCCGCCGAGACACTTGTCAATCATTATTACCAAGCCATAAACAACCACTCTTCACTAGAGCCCTTCTACATCAACTCGTCGCCAAGATACTCCATCGCCGCCGACATCTCCATCAACGGCCAGGTCGTGGCCACGCCTGCCCAGTACTCGGCCCTGCTGAAGGGACAAGGGTCTGCGGTGCACTACGAGATAGAGTCTCTGGATGCGCACGTCATCAACCCGTCCTCTGCATATGGCGCGCCGGAAAACGTTCACGACAACCCCAAAGTCGAGAAGAGCGGAGGGCGCATGAGCATCGTGGTGACGACCATGGGCAAAGTTCAGTTCGGCAAGGGCAGGGAGGCGCCGCAGAAGATGTTCAACGAGACCTTTGTGCTGGTTCCGAACTGGGACGCCATGGCGAGGAATCCTCCGCGTGGCGCAAAGAGGTGGCTCATCATGTCGCAGAACTTCCGGGCCCTCTGAGGCAGGGCGCTTGCGGCTGATGACGAGAGATGCAAGCGGCGCAATGAACGACACTGGCTTTCTAGCCGTGTCTATTTCTGACCGGCAGGTTACACGAGGCACCGGAGTTATGGGGAAATATTTACTTGGAACGGAGGTGGAACATCAGGGCAAAATGAAACCGTAGATCTTGAGCCCGTGCTCAGGCTGGAGGGGGAATTCCAGAAAGACATGGGCATCTCGAATGAGCATTCAAGCGCACGAGGCTCACTGTCGCGTTTGCCTTGATTGCTCTCGAATCTTAACCATTGTGTCCTGATTCCTAACACGACGCCAGCACCCCGGAGAGCGGCGCTTGAGTTGCCAAGGCTCGGGCACAGCTTCTCGTGATCAAAAAACTCAATAACCATTGGAAAGATCTGGAAATAGCAGAGTACAAGGTAATGGGTAGCTGGGTCTGGCGACATCGGCTTGTTGGACGAGGATTTAACTCGGCACGTTTTCATGAAGTACTGTGCCGCCGCCCAACACCAAAAATGGCGGGGTCAGCAAGAACAATAGGGTCAATGGCTTCAGCCTCCGTCCTTGCAGCCACCATCGTGCACACCCCACCACCACTCCTTCAACCATGCCGCCCAAGCCAAAGGGTGGTGCAAAGGCCAACAACCCCGAGCCCAAAGGTTTGTCCCTCTCGGTATTTACGGGAGACGCTCTGCTCGACGCTGACCGCGCGACAAACAGCTCCTGAGCCTGCCGCCCAGACCGTCGACGAGCGAACCCGACAGCGATTCTACCAGACCAATCCCGTCGAGAAGCGGTTCGAAGAGGTCGGCTTTCCGGGCCTCACGCCTGCTGAGAAGAAGACATACATACATTCGCGGCTGCTTCTGCCAGTTGCCGGGCATAAGGTGCCGCTGTCGAGCAAGACTGAGCGCGAGGTCTGGAGGCAGGTCACCAAGGAAGGGCTTCCCATTCGACGCCTTCGCAAGGACTACAGCTGGGGAAAGGACAGGATCGGCCGAGACTTTGGGTCGTACAAACTCGAGGACTTTGAGCAACGCAGCCTCAAGCAAGCCAGGTTGACGGCATTGGATATTCTTCACCGCAGCTTTATCGCCAAACGAGACCTTGCGCGAAGAAACGCAGTCGACGTGGCGCCCGAAGACATCGAAGACGAGAGAAAACGCAGGAAAGACATGGCAGTCTTGAAGCGGGAGCTCTATGGGGAGATTACGGGGCCTCTGGCCAACGACCCGGACTGGGACGATGTGATTCCGATTCCTCAAAACGAGCCGGACGACGCACTCGCCAAGATTGCCTATCCTGATGATTATGCTGAAGGTCAGTGAAATCGGTCCACCCTGTGCATCAACGCTGACCTGGCTAGCTGTGTCTTACCTGCGCGCCGTCATGGCCACCGAGGAGTGCTCTCCGCGCTGCCTCCGTCTGACCGAGCTCGTCATATCCCTGAACCCGGCCCACTATACCGTTTGGCTGTACCGCTTCAAGATCGTCTCCGCGCTGAGGCTATCTATTCCGGACGAAATCAAGTGGCTGAACGAGGTTGCCTTGAACAATCTTAAGAATTATCAGATATGGCATCACCGTCAGCTGCTGATGGACTATTATTATCCCATGATTTTTGCAGATGACGAGGATGTCAAAAAGCTGGCCAAGTCCGAGACGGACTTTATCACCACGATTCTCGAAGAGGACACAAAGAACTACCACGTGTGGTCGTACCGGCAGTACTTGGTCGAGAAGCTGGGACTATGGACGCTGAGTGAGCTCGGCGCAACGCAGAGCATGATTGAGGTCGACGTGCGAAACAACTCGGCCTGGTCGCACCGCTTCTTTGTTGTCTTCTCCGACCCCAACATGTCCACCGCGGGCCTGCCCGCCACAGAGCACGACCCGAAAGTCCCCGACACAACCATCAACCGCGAGGTGGCCTACGCCAAGGAACAGATTCTCCTCGCGCCACAAAACCAGTCCGGGTGGAACTACCTCCGCGGTGTTCTCGCCAAGGGCGGCCGAAGCCTGACCACCGTCGGCGAATTCGCAGAGCAGTTTGTTTCTGGGCTGGGACAGGAAGACGAAAAGGTCCAGAGCTCCCATGCCTTGGACTTGCTAGCGGAGGTGTACCAGGACAAGGGGGACAAGGACAAGGCGAAGCTGTGTCTGCAACGGCTGTGGGAGAAGTGGGACCCGGTGCGAAAGGGATACTGGAAGTGCAGGGCGTTGTTGATGGAGCGGGCGGCTTGAATGGCGGCAACTGCTTGCAATGGTCGTTTTGCTAATGCTTTGTATGTCGGTTGCTCAACTGGTAGTGACTATGCTGCTTGAGTATTGCTATATGCAGAGATAAAAACCTCTTATTTGCAGACATTCTGCTTTTACCCCCGAGGCCAGCCATGCCGCCAAATGTTAATGCAAGCACATGGCACTCAGCAACACCTAAATGCGCAGAGTGCATCTTACAATAGCGGCCTAAGCATACAAGCTGCCCATACATGGAGGGCTTGGTTCGTTTAAATAACGCATCTGGGTATGACTACACTACGGCTTCTCTATTGTTATACACTACGGCTTGCCTATTGTTCTACCCGTGCCGTGCCGTGCCTGACCCTGTGGCTATGTATGCCCTCATCGTGTGCTCTGTCGTGTACCTTCCTGTGAGGGTTGGGTCGCCGGGATGACCTCTTCTACTTGCTTGTGGACCTGCTGTAACGAGGGGGGAGAAGACCTGCCCCATCCATCCTTCACTATTGACTGTCTCCGCAAATAGTAATCCTCGTTTGCTTTGCTTCCAGCTCAGTGAGCTGATGTACTTCGGAGTCCGGACTCGGCCCAGGCCACGAGCACGCCCCCTCAGTTGCGCCAGACTCGGCTTGAACAGTGAACCGCGCCTGGCAATGCAGCCTGTGCACGTCAACCGCAATCAATCACCTGCACCAAGCACAAAGCAAAGTCGTCCGTCTTTTCCCTGTCGTGATTCAGGGGTAGTCAACGTGAGACGCGGATAAACAGATAACCCACGGAACTCGCTGGGCCAGAGGCATTCTCCACCCAAGCTGGACCCCTCCCCGCCTGCCTGGAGCTCTCACGATCGACCCCACCACAAGGAAGAGCGATTCCGTCATCTTCCTATCACCATCTCAACCGACTTGTTGCCTCGGCTGCCTTACAGCTTTAGCAGCAGACGGAATCCGCGGCAGAGGCACGGCGACTGGCAGCTTCACGGAGCTGGAACCTACAGCGCGCAGCGTGCAACGCCAACCCTTGCCTCGGTATTCACGCCGGACAACATTGACGCTCGCCCGGCATGGCTTCCGCCGCCACAAACCCGGCGTCGCCCCAGGCCGTCATGGCCCACGTCCGCAAGCTGAGCGACGCCGACCCGGACTTCCGATTCATGTCCCTCAACGACCTGCTACAGCTCTTGACGAACTCGAAGCCCGATTTCCTGCACCACGACTATAATATAGCCGCCAGGGCGGTGGACAGCATCATCAAAGCGCTCGATGACCAGAACAGCGAGGTCCAGAACCTGGCCATCAAGTGGTACGTCTGGGCTCGCGCTGATGGCGAGTGAGGCGGCAGAATCTGACGCGCCTTTGACAGCCTAGGACCCCTCGTGGGCAAAGTGCCCTCCTCGATTCTTCCCCCGATGATCGACAAGTTGTCGTCGCTGAAGCTTAAGAACTCGGTCGATAACACCGTACCGTCTCTGGCACTGCGATCCGTCATCACGGCGCTTCCCCGTCCTGTGCCAGGTCTACCAGTCACAGCCGACGTCAGGGAGGCATACGACGCCATTCAACGTGTTCTCATTCCACGGCTCATCGGGCCCGGCCCCTTGACGCAACTGCCCGAAGCCGCCCTCTCGCTCCCAGCTGTTCCGATGGGTCTGCTTCAAGACGAGGATAGCATCAACGCAGAGGGAGTCGACGTGCTCATAGAGTTGGTTCGTTGCTTCGGCCCGCTGCTGCAGTCAGTCGAGGTGGAGGCTACGCTGAAGGTGGTCGTGCTGCTGCTCGAGAGCACCAAGGGCACATCGGTGGTGAAGAAGCGGGTCGTGGTCGCCATATCCATGCTCGCCGTCTATCTCACGGACGAACAGCTGTACAAAGTCATCAACAGGCTCACCTCTAGGTTCTCGAAAGCCAGAAGCAACCCCGTCACCCGGCGATTGTACATTTCCATCTTGGGTAGCATGGCCAGGTCGATCCCGCCGAGGTTTGGGCCACATCTTCCCAAGGCAGCTCCATTCGTGCTGCAGGCTCTGTCTGAGGAGGAGCTCCAGCTACACATGGAAAAGATTAGCGACGGCGAGGATCTCACGCAGGACTTTAACGAGGTTCGCGAAGCTGCTTTGGTTGCCGTGGAGGCATTCCTGGCATCATGCCCCCAAGAGATGCGGCAATATACCGACGACACCATATCCTCGTCGCTCCGGTACATAAACTACGACCCCAATTATGCTGTGGGTGACGACGAGGACATGGAGGTGGACGATGACGATGAAGACGCCGACGACGATGACGACTTTGACGACGATGACGGGTTCGAAGACGACGACGACGACGCGAGCTGGAAAGTCCGACGATGCGCAGTGAAAGCACTGTATACCCTCATTGCGACTCGCGGCAGCGGAGACCTGCTGGACAATGGAGTTCTCTACAGCCGGGCGGCTCCAGCCCTCATCAAGCGCATCGATGAGAGGGAAGAGAATGTCCGGCTCGAGGTCATTTCGTCATTGGCGCTTCTCGTTCGCAAAACCGGCGAGGGCCTGCATCTTGCCGACCTCTCTCTCGACGAAATGGAGCCCGAGACGGTCGCCCAGATGCCGCTCAGCCGCAAGAGAAGAAGGCAGAGCAGCGGTGGCAGTGCAGGCGCATCACGGTTCACGGCTACGCCTGGCCTCACGTCGCCGGTTTTGGAGAAAGTCCCGGCCACTGGCCCTAGGGCCGACCTGTCGCGCCTCATGCCCAGCATCGTCAAGGCCGGCACAAGGCAGCTCAAGGCCAAGACGGTGGCGACCAAGCAGGCCATCATTAACCTGTTCGACGACCTGGTATCGGTGCAGCGCGGGGGGCTTTCCGAATTCTTCTCCGACATCATTGGTCCGGTCACGGAGGAAGCCAGAGCTTCATCCTCTGGTGCCGTGTCATCTTCTCTCTCTGCCGCCAGTGGTTCCGCGTCGGCGACTCCCAGCACTCTGCGTATTGCCGCGCTGAGGCTTATCAGCGATATCTGCAAGACGCATTCATCGTCCCTGTTGCAGCCTTACCTGTCCAAGATAGTCGCCGCGGTCACCTCGGCTGTCCACGATCGGTTCTACAAGATCTCAAGCGACGCCATTCGCACTGCTGAGGAGCTTGTCAAGACCATCACCCCCCCGCGTTCGCGAAACGCGGGTGGCAAGTACAAGGAGGAGCTGGAGAAGCTATATGAGGTGCTTCTGGATCGGGGCTTGGCCAGTGACGCTGATGCCGAGGTCCGCCAGCGTGCAATCCATGCACTCGGTGTGCTTGTGTCAAGGACATCTACCATGGACGGATCTGCTTTACTGTCATCTGCAAAGGCCTTGGTCGCCCTGAACGTGCTCCGAGACAGGCTGAAGAATGAGACGACTCGACTTGCCGCCGTTCGCGCAGTTGACAATGTCGCCGCATTTGCCACGGCTCCCGGCCAGCTTGAGAAGGACTGGATCCAGAGCGTAGCTCTAGAGCTCTCCGCGCAGCTTCGCAAAGCCAACCGAGCCCTGCGAGGTTCGAGCGTCATGGCACTCAAGCATCTGGTCCTCTCCAACGCGGCCAAAGGCCAGCTCGAGGCTTCGACCATCAAGGGCATTGTGACGGCTTTGATGCCCGCCATTACGAATAGTGATACGCATCTGCTCGGGCCGGCCCTGCTAATTCTGGCCAACATGGTCCAGAGCAACGCCGATCTGGTCATAAACGCCGACATGATTGCTGCATTATGCCAGCTTCTCAAGTCCCACTTTGCGAGCATCGTCTTGGACCAGCTGCTTGAGCTGATAAGCAAGATTGGGCAGAGTGGCGCGACCAAACAGCTGATGCATGGGCTTCTCAAGGATGTGAGTGTTTCCGGAGATCCCTCGGTCGTGGGCAAGGTGATCGGTACCCTTCTCGTCACGGGTGGTGATTCGACGGGAGTCTCACTGGAAAGCTTCATCTCGGAGCTCGAGACTAGTACCCAGTCTGGCGATGACGCCCGCGTGAGCCTGGCCCTGGCCGTGCTCGGAGAAGCTGGCATGAGGTTTGGGGCAAACTCGCCACTGAAACCCGGCCTGTTCTTGAAGCAGTTCCATTCGGAGCCCGACAAGGTGTCTCTCGGCGCTGCGGTTGCTCTCGGCCGAGCTGGTTCCGGCAACGTCGCGCAGTTCCTGCCCGTCATCTTGAAGACGATGCAAACGGGAGGAAACACGCAATACCTGCTCATTCAGTCCATTAAGGAGATTTTGCAATCCATCTCGGTGCAGTCTACTGATTTGCGAAACTATGCCATTGCTATTTGGGACCAGCTCCTCGAGGCGTCTGAATTCGCAGACAACAGGGTCGTTTGTGCCGAGTGCGTCGGACGACTCGTCATACTCGACCCCGGCATGTTCATGCCCAGGCTAGAGGTAGGCTCCGCAGCCAACAGCGTCGCAATCCCTTTGCTGACTTTTGCAGACGCTTCTCAAAGACAAGTCGTCGGGCATCCGTGGCATGGCTGTGCAGGCTGTGCGATACACTCTTCCGGAGAGCGACGAGGCTTTCGACGCCATGCTCAAGCACACGCTGATCAACATGCTCTTGGTCATGCTGCAGGACTCGGACATGGAGATTCGACGACTGGCCATGTCGACGCTCAATTCTGCGGCGCACAACAAGCCAGAACTCATTCTGCCTCATCTCGGCGAGCTCGTGCCGTTCGTCTTGAACGAGTCGGTCATCAAGCCTGAGCTGATCAAGGAAGTCATGCTCGGCCCGTTCAAGCACACGGTGGATGATGGGCTGGAGGTCCGAAAGGTGGGCTTGCTTACTCACTCACGCCCATGATGGATATTTGACTGACTGACGGTGACCAGAGCGCGTACGAGACGCTTTATGCTCTAATGGAAACAGCCTTTACACGCATGAACAACATTGACTTTTATGACCGTGTAGTGGCTGGACTCAAGGACGACAACGACATTCGGCAACTCTGCAACCTGATGGTGACCAAGCTCATAGCCATCGACCCCGACGAGACGGCTCGCAGGCTGGATTCCATTGCCGAAGCATACCGCGGCGTGCTTTCCATCAAGCTCAAGGAAAACGCGGTGAAGCAGGACATTGAGAAGCAGGAGGAGGCCAACAAGAGCGTGCTGAGAGTGACGCTTTTGTTGGGCGACAAGATGAAGGCCATGACAGGAAACGCCGGCGCGGCGACGAGCAATGCGGGCGTCGCGGGAGTGTGGACGTCGTACTGGGAGTGGGTCAGCAAGGACTTTGACAAGCAGCTTAAGGGGCTGCGAGAGGAGACAAAGGAGCTGCAGACGAGGATGGTTTGATGAGATGGTCAGTGACGGGGTATAGTCGGAGGCTTGGCTTGACGGAAAAGCATGTAGAAATAAACGCGTTTCGATTAGGCGGAGTTACTTTGGCCTCGCTCAGTGGCCCGAGAGATGCATGTGTCCTCTGCCGACGCAACCAGGCCACTAGGGGTGGGTATCAATGGGTCTAAGATTGACATGTGAAGACGGATGGTCTCTCAACATGTCGGCGACACGATGAAGACTGTGTCCGAATTTGCAGAGATGGCGTGTCACCCATTGCCCCATTGCTTGTCGGTTGGCTGCCGTCGAGGACGGCGGAGGGGACGGCGGGACAAGCTCATAAGCATATCTTTAGCGTGTCCTGCGGCAGGGGCTGCAGGCGTTTAAAAACCGGGGCCACGATGAACAAGTAACGGTTTGTGGCTTCGATAGAGATGTGCCTGTGCCAGTTTATTGGCATTATATCCGTGAGGTGGCGTCCCGTGGGTGGTCTGACAACTCCATGACTCGACCACGCGATGACGATTCGCCAAGGCAGCCAAGGCCCACGGCAACACCATGCCAATCGGCGTGTGGATTCGTGCCAACGTTCATGACACGGCCGCAGAAGACCGCGTCAGCTCTGGTCACGAGCCATGGAGCGCACCAGGCAGCACGTTGGCGAAGCCTTGAATTCCAGGGCCTACTTTGGCAGGGACTCTCCCGTGCTGCGAGAGCGGCAGTGGCTGTCAACCGGTTTGCGACGTGTCAGCGGTCGGTTCTGAGAGCTCGAGGTGCACATGGCATTCGGCAGCATCCGGCCTGCACAGATGGCCCCTGTCCTCGATTCCATCACGTCATTCTGCCGCATCCATCCAACCCGGCAGGCGCTCTTCCAAACACATGCACACGAGCCCACGGTTCCCGTGAATCTCGGCGTCTGCCGCCGCACACGTCCGAGCCCCTGCGAAGCAAGCGGTGGTGGCGCCAGAATAGAGGCCAGATTGCGCCTGGTGGCGGCGGCTTGGCTGGCGTTGAGGGCCGCGCGGAGGCCGCCCGCGATTGGCCGCATCCGACGCCGGCGGCCTCAGCTCGGTGCCGTAGGAGCATCTCATAAATATACGACGTCTGGCTGTTGACGGCGAGGGCGTGCTGGCAAGGGCATACAACACTCACAACCACACACAGCTCACCACCACGTCCATCACACCACACCACCACCAGCCATGGCCGAGTCCCGCGCCTGGGTCTTCTCGGCCCGCGGCGACCCCGCGCAGGTGCTCTCCCTCGCGACGCGGCCGGCGCCGACGCTGCCCCCGGCGCTGCCGCT
>PKSG01000172.1:0-39034 GCA_002916505.1 Tolypocladium paradoxum
GCCAGAGGTACTTAGTGACTATTCTCTTATAGTGAGCACGGGCGTTATATTAACTTAAATGCTAAGGATAAGAATAGTTAGTTACTAGTATCTTATATAGTAAAGCGCGGCTAGGAGGTAGTTATTAGGCTCTTATATTAGATAATTAAATCTATATAGTTAGAGATAATATTAGTTAATTAATAAGAATTATCTAAGGAGTAAGAACTCTATGAGCAGCTATATAGAACTACATAGCTCTTATATATAATTAAAAGCTTTACCTATTTAAGTAGTAGTAGATAATAGGACTATAGATAAGGAGGAGATCTTATAGAGGGCATAGATACTTAGGAGAACACAGAGGACGAGGAGAGCGTGGCCGTAATATTTTCATATTAACTACGTCCCTCGAGCGTGAACTTTAGGACGCAAGCAATCCTTCTACTGGTCCACCGTCATTTGATCGTAGGGCACGTCTCTGAGAACCATGGCGGCTTGAAAGATGCTAGCTAGGCTGTCTCCCAGGGCCTCGAGACACTCTCGTACTGTCTCATAATCGGCTACGTCTCCACGGAACACCGCGACTTGGGGCATTTCTGGCCGTAAGCCATTCTATCATATTGCCGAGATAAAATATCTCGCCTTCTAACCTAGCGTGCTGTTGAAGCCTGTTACTTTGTTGAGGGAGAACGAACACACCAAGGGCCAAGAGCAACGGGACGTCGTGTAAGAGGAAAAGCAGTGCCTGCCCGAGCAGACTAATAAAACTTTCACAGAGTAATCCAAAGAGACCGAGTAGGAAGAGGCAACGAAGGCAGCTATCTCAAAAATGGGAGGAAAACCAAGGGCTGGATTGCTAAGACTCATGATGGATGGGGGACAATCTCTTCTAGCGGCCACAGATGCCCCCTTATATGTCTATGTGTAATCCGGCCTGGTCTTCCTCCGTCTTTTTGTGGTTTTCTTATTTTTCTGATCCGGGCTCTGTTCCAGCACCCCATCAAACTACCGTAGCACACGCCCTTGCGTTTGTCTACTCGTCCTCTGTAGCGTCGCTACTTAGTCTTTGCAGCAGAGCGCCTTCGAGCCAGTGAGACAACAATTCCCATCGCCACACCTACTACGTGCTTCCTCTCTCCATCCAGGCTTACAGTTGCCATTGCAGATGGGAGCACTACCCTCCCAGTAGCATGCCAGCACGGGGTTGTCAACCCCGTGATCCACGGGCTTGTCTCCGGACGGCTCGCCTTTGCGTTAGTTGGTTGGTTAGCCGAAAGGTACAACCCAGGAAGGTCCAAAGGCATGTCTAACTAACCAATGGCCGCTGCCGTGGCGATAGAAGCAAGAGCGATGAGGATCTTAAGATGCATTTTGGCGTACAATTGTAAACAGGGTGAGCAGGAGGGCAATGTGGCCAGACAAAGCTGTTGGGTACAGTGAAGTGCCAGGCACTTGGGTCGCCATAAGCCGCCACTTATATAGTTGGAGCTGGCCCGTACGGCCATGCCTCTTCCTTGCCTCCCCCTTTACTTTTGTCTCAACGGGCTCCCCAGTGGTTTCAGTGCACTAGGCCTCAATCAACATCCGATGTACCATCTCTTCGCAATCGGTTGAGATCATGGCTGGCTCAACTTTCGATTTCCGGGTAACACGGCAAAAGATATGCATCACAGTTAGTCAGAATAACCCAACCATAGGTCCTTGCATGCGAAACAACGGCATAGATATTGGAGACGTCTCATTTTTTGGGAGGCAGAAGTTCCCTTGCATTGTACTGCTTCGTCGTGGCTGCTCACCACTGGCTGGCCATGCTGTCCACCCCGGCTTTGCTGCCGAAAACACGGCGCAAACATCTCGTCCGCTGAGACGGCAAGGCCTGCCAGTATGCATCAACGGCACAGCTTAAGACATCACGGGACCTCGGTGCCGAATAGAACGGGAACGAGAGAGGGGGAGTCTTGCATCACTAAGCCATCCCCCCTGAAGCAAGCAAAAATCCTATACTTGTCTGGTGTAAGCCGAGACCCACGGCTCAGCCCGTTACAACAACGCTGTATGGCCTCGACACATGAACTTTATCCCATATAAAAATCTCATTGAATCGGTGTAAATCTAGCTTTCTATGCATACTAAGCTTGCCCCGAAAATAGCGACGAACGCTTCGTCGTCCCTGTTCAACGGACTCTTCTCCCTGTCTGCACTAGCGCCAGAATCGCTCTGTACGGGGATTTTTAACAGACTCTTCATATTAGCTGTATGCAAGCCCAGTTCGTATGACAGCTGCAAGAGCGGCACGGAGAGGAGAGGGGGCAGGGTTCTAACAGAACTGATTGGGCTCTTGGCCTGATGCTGCCGGTGGCGGAGAGAAGAGTGTCTCAGGCTGTTGTTTCATGACTAACATACCTTTGAGCATGGATAGGCGCTCGGACAACGCGATGTATGGAGTAGTATTGCAGCTGAAGCTGCCCGTCGCGCGTTGGCCATTGCCTCTTTCCGCAACATTTTGCCCGTGCGCCTCTCCATGGACGAGATGAGAAGTCATTTCATACGGGCCCGGGGCCATCAGTGTGTATGGCACTCCACGTCCCAAGATGTACACCAGTCCGTCCAAATCGACATCGGTGCAGTCAGGTAGTCACTATCATCCGGCATTATTTTAAGACACGTCCAAAGACAGTCGTATTGATTTGCGAGGCACCCGTTGTTGATATTCCATAACTGAGGTATGACTATAAATACGATTACGAGCATTGCTTATTAGCTCTCAAGTATAGAAAGGGCGGCTTCGTCTCCCTGCTCATTAACTACAAATCCCCGCCATTCACCACCATTCCAGCCATTAAACACTATTCTAGACATTGACTTTTATCTATCAAAATGCATCTTAAGATTATTATCGCTGTTGTTTCTGTGGCCTCGGCTGCGACTATTGGTTAGTTGATACACTTTTGCACTCTCTTGACTTTGATTTCTAAACTAACCGATCCGTGCAAAGATATGCCGGCCGGAAATGATGCTGTGGTAAGGGGGGGGAACCAGGCTGCTGAGCGATGCGAATGGTTCGGCGTTGAACCTTTTTGTGGAGGCGGATGTCCCGTCGGATGGAGGGAGGTTGATCGAGTTCCGTGCAGGCACGGTATTGGTTTTAAGTACTACTGCTGCCAGTAACGTTCCATCCGTTCAGCGGATAATTGGACGCCTGATGGATAGGTCGGGTGGCCTTAGGCAAGCTCCCTAGGTTGGCAATGTCAATTGTAAATGGAAAGATGCGATGCATGTGAGGGTTGTAGAGAGTCAAATTCCCCTTGACCACTGCCCAAGTTAACAGGACGAACCTCCTAGTTATGCACACAATAACGGTGTCCATGTGGCTCGGGACTCTCTCGAAGGTTCTGTTTTGGGTTCCGGGCAGTGGGTTTAGGGCGACTTCGAGTCGGCGGAGCCGTTTCGACGCTTCCGTTCTATTGTGGTCGATTGAGCGACCCGTAATTCAAGCTGCCTCCAGACTACCTGCTTCCATTGTCCACAAATCTCCTGTCGCTGCGTAAACCTGCCACAGTTGGACGACCATCTTCGGCATCACTGCCAGCTGACCTTGCCGATCAGAACTATTCTCAATAGCCACCACCCTCGCAGGATTATTTCTGGCATTACCTAGTAGCTCTACGAGCTCAGCGGGCACTGTGTCACCCGGCCAGGTCTCCCTTACCCGCCGGTGCTCAAAGGTCTAACTTCATTTTTTGCCTTACAGCTGGAGGCCATATGGACAAGACCAACTCATTTTATGTATCGAAAAGGCGAGGTTGTATGCAGTCTAGATGCCGCAAAAAAAGCAGAAAGCAGTATTCAATGGAAGCAGATTGAGACATGTCAACAACTCAGCAGACATATGATCTAAGATATAGTTCCGTGAACTCGCAAGGCATGGTTCTGAAGATCCTTGTGGTCAAGCGGCAAGTCACAAATCCGACACTGAATCTCATCGCCGTCTCGCAGATTCGACACTTGTTTGTGTCGGAAGTGCTTGGACAGGTCCCCTGGAGTGTAAAACTCATAGATGAGATCCTTCACAGCCTCATCATCGGGCGCCAAATCGAGTGCCCTGCCGCCACATGTGAAGCACCTTCTCGGTCGCTCCTTTCTGACTTGACGAAAACGGACATCAAAGCCATGTGTTGAGGGCTTTTGACTGGCGGTTCGCCAATGGAGGCATGCCTATTTGGTCCCGTCAATACTGGCCCTCGAGTGTATTTCCAAGTGGCGCAGTCCCTCGCCTTGACTCGCTAGGTTGAGGCAATTCAGCCGGCTGTTAGCCATGGGACGTGATGCCTTCCACGGACCACAAGACGACTGAGCATCCATGGACCCCTCCACGAACAAGTTACTATGCCGTTGCACAGGCGGCCGGCCGTCTCAGCACGCCTTGGCCCACGTTGCTGCCTGGCAGAAGGCTGGGATGCAAAAATAATCTCCACACCTGAGCCGATCCATTCTTTTCAAGTAAACATTGGCACAAAACCCGTTCCCGTGTTCGTCTTGACTCTTGACTCTTACCCCTACCTGGCAACCATCTACGGTGCCGCTGCTCATCATGGCGTTGCTCGCATTGCTAAACGAGCTGATTATCCACATCGCATGGTCCCTGCCTTCAGAACGCGACATCAGCAAACTGGCCCGAACCTGTTGGCAGCTTCGCGAACAACACTCGGACTGGAAGACCCGAGCGTTGCCTAGATTTTAACAACTAGTATGCCGGCGCATGTAGCTATCCGATTATGGGAGGCATATATTCGAGCATCCTCTCTAACGGACCGATTTAATTAATGCGAAGTTGTAGATAGCTAACGGTCCTTATATGTTTGATGCATGGCGTGAATGTGCTCACCTTAGTCCCGATTGCATAGTGTCAGCAGCCTGCCTGTATTCGTCCCAGTAGCATGCTCGGTCTGCTCGCGCCTCGCCTCGGTCTTTGCGAAAGCGATGCCCACGGAGCGCGCGCGGTAGCACAGGCAGAGTCATTGACGCTGCGTGATCCCTCGGCACGGAGGTTTTCTCGTGTGCGCGCGCCGACGCGGCTCGGCGGGTGGTCGCGCATGGATGAGCGAATGGCTGTGGCAAATCTTGCATTGAGTTTATGTGCCTCGATCCTCGCTCCTGGCTGGCATGTGAAATGCCATGGGCCGCAGATGCGCCAAATTTAGTGCATCGAATCTGGTGGATGCTGCAGGTCGCACGTCGAGCATGTGAAAGCCAACAATCGTTGCCTCGCATCTCGGCCAGCGCCGGCGAGGCCGTCTGGGCTGGTCCCAACCAACGCGGCACATCCGTTGGGCGCCTTGCCCGTCGGGGCAGGCGGTGAGGCCCGGGAGTCGTGTGCCTCTGGCCCGATGTCATTCTGCCAGGGCCTCTGAGTGCTGTCAGCAGCTGAGCTGTTATCGTGGACGCCGACGGGCTTTTGGTACGCCCGCTCCAGCAGCTATATCAGCCGAGAGCTTCCCCTCCCGCCACCGTGCACCGTCGTCGTCGTCCCAAACCGCATGTTCCGACTGCCCGCCCTGCGCTCGTTTGTCCCTATCCAGAGCCTGCGAATCTATTCACTGCGGTATTCGACGACAGCACCAGCAGCCGGCAACATGACCGTCTCCGCCTCCGCGTTCCTGGGCGGCCACGAGAAGAAGCACAAGGTCACCATTGTGGGATCTGGCAACTGGTAGGCGCCGAACCCGTGGCGCTGAACGGCCCTGCGATGCCTCGTACTGACAGCGCTGCCCAGGGGCTCGACCATTTCCAAAATCGTCGCCGAAAACACGCGCGCGCACCCGGATGTCTTCGAGGAGCAGGTCCAGATGTGGGTGTACGAGGAGGACGTTACCGTGCCCCGCGACTCCAAGCACTACGACGCTGTCGCGGGCGACAAGCCGCAGAAGCTCACCACCATCATCAACGACAAGCACGAAAACGTAAAGTACCTGCCCGGCATCACGCTGCCCTCCAACATCGTGGCCAACCCGTCCCTCGTCGACGCCGTGCGCGGCTCCACCATCCTCGTCTTCAACCTGCCGCACCAGTTCATCGCAAAGGTGTGCGACCAGATCCGCGGCCACATCGTGCCCTACGCGCGCGGCATCAGCTGCATCAAGGGCGTCAACGTGTCCGACGCCGGCGTCAGCCTCTTTAGCGAGTGGATCGGCGACGGGCTCGACATCTACGTCGGCGCCCTGAGCGGCGCGAACATCGCCAACGAGATCGCCGCCGAGAAGTGGTCCGAGACGACCATCGCCTACGACCCGCCGCCCATGGACAGCAGGGCCCCGTCGCCGCGCGAGGGCAGCCCCAACCCGAGCGTCACCGTCACCGAGGCGGTGCCCGGCCTGCGGCACCGCGACGCCCGCGGCCGCACCTCCAAGACGAAGCTGACGGGCGTGCCGGCCGCCTACCCGCCGCTGGACCACGAGTGCTTCCGCACGCTCTTCTACCGCCCCTACTTCCACGTCCAGATGGTCTCGGACGTGGCCGGCGTGTCGCTCGGCGGCGCGCTCAAGAACATTGTCGCGCTGGCGGCCGGCTTCGTCGACGGTCGCGGCTGGGGCGACAACGCCAAGGCGGCCATCATGCGCATCGGCCTCATGGAGATGGTCAAGTTCGGCAAGGAGTTCTTCGGCGAGACGGTGCAGAGCGCCACCTTTACCGAGACGTCGGCCGGCGTCGCCGATCTCATCACGTCGTGCTCGGGCGGGCGCAACTTCCGCTGCGCGCGCAAGGCCGTCGAGAAGGGCATCTCGGTCGACGAGGTGGAGAGGCAGGACCTCAACGGGCAGAAGCTGCAGGGCACGACGACGGCGTACGAGGTCAACAGCTTCCTCAAGGCGCGGGGACTCGAGAAGGACTACCCGCTGTTCACGGCCGTCAACGACATCCTGCGGGGCAAGAAGCAGGTCGACGACATTCCCGCGCTGGTGGCTGCCGTGGACGACTAGGGTGGAGGATGAGGGGGCCACGGAAGCAACTTGAACGTGCGGGCACCAGGAGATGGAGCATCTATATATATCCCCCGGGCATGGCAGGCCGGAGACGGAGGCGTTGGGCACGAGACTGGGCAGCATACAGGGTTACGCGGGTTGGATTTGGGCCATGGTTCAAGAAGCGGTCTTGTTCTTGCCAGCATTTGTCGTTTATAGTTCGTCCATCTATTTGCTTCTATTTGTTCATACTCATGCTCGCTGCCTATGCTACTTGGTAGGTGTCGAGGGAGAACTCGAGAACGTACTTCAAGTCTCCCTGGTAGTGCTCCAGCGGCTGCGGCGCATCGCCTCCAATCTCGTGGACGGTGCATGCGCCTCTGTGTCCGTCGCGGGCATTGGGGTCCTTGTGCTTCCCGTGGCCGCTGCCCGCGGCGAAGCGCTCGTCCAGCCAGTCCATCCAGATCTGCTGAGTGGCGTACAATACGGGGACGTGGCCCACGGCGCTGGCCTTGACGTAGCGGATCTCGCGGTGCGGGAACGCGGCGCACGTCTTGTTGACGTACTCGGTCGTCAAGGGCTCGGGGATGTTCTGGTCCGCCGTGCCCTGCAGCACGAGCATGGGGCCGGCAAAGTCCCTGCCGCCCGCGACGGTGAGGTTCTCGAAGAGCTGCGCGTACGGCGACGCGACGAACTCGTCCCTCGTGAGCGCCCGCGTGGGGTCCGCGGCGAGCAGGCCCTGGAGCAGGGTGTTGAAGACGGAGTTGCAGCCCTGGATCTCGTCGAGGAGGTTGACGGCGGCGACGCCCGCGGGCGTGAGCATGTCGGAGAGGGACAGCGCGCCGAAGACGGAGACGAGGGCCTGGGCCATCTGCAGCAGGCCGAAGCTGTTGCCCAGCGCGGCGCCGAGCGCGACGGCGTTGGTGACGGGGGCGCCGGCGATGGCGCCCAGGTAGCCCGGGACCCTGGCCGTGAGCTGCTGCTGCGCGGCGGCCCACGCGGCGCCGCCGCCCTGCGAGTGGCCCATGACGACGAAGTCCCTGCTCAGCCGGTCGGGGAACGCGGCCTGCGCGGCCTGCGCGGCGTACAGCAGGTCGTTGCCCGCGGCGGGCGACGCGAGGTACTGATGCGGGATGCGGGCACGCCGAGGCCCGCGAAGTCGGTGCCGACGACGGCGTAGCCCGCGAGGGCGAGGGCGTAGGGCGCGGAGAACTGGTACAGCAGGTTGCGGGTGTGCGAGGGCGCGCACTCTGCGTAGACGCCCGACGTGCCGTGGCCCCAGGACACGAGCGGCGCCGTGCCGCGGCGCCGGGGGCGGTACGGCCACAGGACGTACGCGGAGACGGGCACGCGCGTGCCGTTGAGCGTGAGCGACTGGTACACGATGCGCGAGAGGGGGAGCGTCGGCGCGACGGTGTACCGCGACGTGTTGGTCCAGGCCTCGACCTTGAGCACGGTGCCGGGGGCGGCCGAGGACGCGTTGGCGGGGAGGGAGACGTAGAAGGGGTCGTCGCCGACGGAGCCGGCGGCCCAGTTGGAGCGCTCGAACCGCGCGGCGACGTTGACGTTGCTGGCGGCCGTGGCGGAGAGGTTCGCGGCGGCGATCTGGGCGGGGGTGAGGGTGAAGGTCGAGTTGAAGGTGTTGGGCTGGGGGGCGAGGGGGGCCTGGCAGGAGGCGAGTGCCGCGAGGGCGAGGAGATGGAGTCTCATGTTGGCGGCGCCCGGTGATGGTGGACTAGAGGGTGCCCGTCCTTCGGGGAGACTGGCGTTCACTCGAGTCCACGTCGTCGCCGATCAGGGCGGACGGATGACGAGGTGAGCGGCGAGGGTCGGTCAGAAGCCGCGCAAGACGAGCAGCGAGATTGCCGCGCGGCATACGGCGGGCTGCAGCTGTAACTAAGGCCTTTGTTTATCACATCACCACCACATGGCATTGATGACTCGTGTGGCACGGAGAACAATGGCTTACATTGATGCTGCGAGCATCGTCACGTTGATGAATCGTGCCTCCATCCAAATCTCACGCCTCAATTTGGACAAAATCGACGAGGCATACCTACGCGGATAAGCCCAGCCGGAACAGCTCGATGTGGCGTCGACGAGATGTGTCCATACGAACACCACGCCGCAGCCGGACCAACACCCGGATCTCGGCGGGGAACGCGGGCACGGCACGTAGCGGCTGTGGCTGTTGCGGCGCACGGCAGGTGTTTGCTGCGACCTCGGCGCTGTGCGTGCGTCGCGTTGCACGGCGTCTTCGGCCGCGTGCCGGTGCAGATGTTGGATCGTGGCAAGCATGTGTGGTCGTGCAGCGGGCTGTGGGCTCACGGGAGATGGTGTTGCGTCTCGGCGAGCGCACGGTGTGCGGGTCGGGCCCGCTCCACTCGGAGCACCCGGCCCCGCAAGGCCCCCGGTTTCCTGCATTAACCTGCATTGAACCAGCGTCCAGCGAGAGGGCGAAACAGGGGGCGAATCAAGAGGCAGCGATTTGCCCGTTGCTCAACCCAATTCCCAGGCCTCTCGGTCTCCGATGCTGCGGGGACGGTCTGCGAGGCGTGCTGCTGGTGGAAGTGGCCCCCAACGGCGACGGCAACTTGGAGGCCAAGTACGGGCTTGCCAGCGAGACGCTGGGCCTGCCCGAGGAGGACATTGACGAGGCGACCAAGAGGGCCCTCGCCATGGTCAACGGGGGATTCGAGCGCACACCAGTCGAGCTCAACATTTACAAATAAGGGCTTGCATGTTCGTTTCCAGTAAAGGCAACAAGTTGGTAGATGTGAGATGGGATGCAAGTCGGAGCACGGGGAGCACCGGGAGGTGTTGGTCTAGGGTAGGCGTGGCGGAGCTAGTCGATCGAGCTCACAGACGCGATCCCTCGCCTGAATGAGAATCAAGATACTCCACGGAGATTCAGAGAAGAGTGAATTAAAGGCGTTCTCTCTGACAAGCGCGTGGCTTGCATCATATTTAAGTAGGTACTTGTGCGTGGGTCGTGAACTTGTTAAACTTTGTGAGTCTTACTACATGCACACACGCATCTCTGTTGCACTCGCCGTAGGCCCACCTGTAGTCTCGCCTTTGCCGAACTTGGAACGTGCGAGTATCTTGAAGGTAGAAAATGCGATGAGCTGCACAGAGGCATTCGGATGTCGATGCTGCTCGCAGCTCTCATGCCTCCCAGCGACGATGTCCAGTCCAGGGGCTTCCAAGTTCCCTCGGCTAGCGCCAGAGCAGGGGAGGGAGCTGCTTCTTGACCTTGTTGAGCACGGCGGGGTGATGGCCTGAGGTTGCACCGCCCATGGCAATAGAACCTGCGTACGAAGAACGTCCGTACGCGCGCGCAGAACGCCATCGTGATGGCTGGCAGGAGCCCACGTATGCGGTGCGTCCCTCCCCATTCGTGCAGTGTGTCTCGGTAGCAGCGGCACTCCGTCCTGGCCTCTTGCTTTCGTTCAACCCGAAGCGCTGGAAGAACAGCTCCCGAAGCTCCCGCACTAGCCCATCCCAACGCCTCCAACGCCTCTTCAACGCCGCTCCAACGCCTCTACGTGCTTCAAACCGCTCACCTTGGCCGTCTGTCCTGGCCGTTGTCCGCCTCGCTGCCTCGCTGCCTCGCTGCCTCGCCGTGTCGTCTGCCAGATCCTGGTCTGCCGCCCTGGAGCCTCTGCTATTCTTGGAGCTGATCCCTGCACGCTATTCCTAGACGCAGCCCGCCCAGCTCACGGTCCAGCGCGGGGCAGCTCTCTGCTGCCCGCCTCTTCTCGCTTGCATCATGGGCCCGAGAACCATGACGTCCAACGAGGTCTATCTGCTGCCGCTCAACGACGACGGCTCGCCTGACGTGGCTGGCGAGTACATCTATCTCGCGCCAAAGTGCAGCGATGCCGTGACGGTCCGCTTCGCCATCGAGGGCACCTCCTCGATATGTCGTCATGGCAGCCTCTGGGTCAACATCCCCGAAAAGGGAGCCGACTTCCGTCGCGACAAGTTTCGCGAGTTCAAGTAGGTCTCGCCCGTGCTCTCAATTGGGCCCTGAAAGCTCACCGTTTGCGCGCAGGCTGACCCCCGACTTTCACCGCACCATCGAGATATCCATCCCCATTCACCAGTCGGGCGCCTTTGCCTTCTACACCACCTATGCCGAGCTGCCCGACCTCGAGCCGCACCTCGCGACGGGATCCTCCAAATCAGAACAGCCCCTCAAGAAGACACCGACATACTACATCGATGTCGCCCCGAGACTGCGCCTCGACGGCCGGCCGCTGCCCCTGCCGGCCCTGTCCTTGTTCTCCATCATCGGCAAGTTCATGGGAAAATATCCCACCGACTGGGAGAAGCACCTCCGCGGCATCAGCGATCGAGGATACAACATGGTACACTTTACCCCGCTGCAAGTCCGCGGCGAATCCAATTCGCCATTCAGCTTGTACGACCAGCTCGCCTGGGACCCCGGCTGCTTCCCCGGCGGAGAGGCCGACGTGAAGCACATGGTGGACAACCTGGAGCAGAACCACTCCCTGCTGAGCTTGACCGACATTGTCCTAAATCACACGGCCAACAACTCAAAATGGCTCGAGGAGCACCCGGAGGCGGGATACAACCTGTCGACCGCCCCTTGGCTGGAGTCTGCTTACGAGCTTGATACCAAGTTGCTGGAGCTGAGCACCAAGCTTGAGAGCCTAGGACTCCCCGTCGATCCCAAGTCCACGGATGACCTGATTCGCATCATGGATGCCATCAAGAAGGACGTCATTGCCAAGATTCGCCTCTGGGAGTACTACGCACTCGACGTCGATCGGGATGCCGACGCTGCAATCAATGCCTGGGCCAGGGGCAAGCTCTTCGAGCCCAAGAGCGACGAGGGATTTCAACCAAAGGTCGACGGCCTCAAAAACAGAGCTTTGGAGGATCAGGTGGCCTTTTTGAGGGAGTTCGGGCTGCTTGGCATGGAGAGCATGGGCGAGCGTTTCCGGCGCAAGGCCGACCCAGCTGTCGCCGCAACCCTGCTCTCCTTTGCTTTTGGACGCTATGAGAGCGACACCCCTGGCTCACCAAGCAAAGCTGCCGCGCGAGCAAAGATTGTCGAGATCCTGGACGCGTTGAATGTCGACTTTTACAAAGAGTACGATGCCGACGTCGATGAGATCCTGGAGCAGCTGTATAACCGCCTCAAGTACGTTCGCCTAGACGAAAATGGGCCTAAGCTTGGCCCCATCAACGACGCAAACCCTCTGATCGAGACCTACTTTACGCGGTTGACTTCCAAGGACGCGACGTCCGAGCACAAGCCTCAAGACCTGGCGTTGGTGAACAATGGATGGGTCTGGGGTGGCAACGCACTGGTTGACAATGCGGGGCCCGGTTCGCGAGTGTACTTGAGGCGAGAGGTGATTGTCTGGGGAGATTGCGTCAAGTTGAGGTACGGAGCCGGCCCGGAGGACAGCCCTTGGCTGTGGCAACACATGACGGAATATGCACGCATGCTGGCGAAATACTTTGCCGGATTCCGAATCGACAACTGCCACTCGACCCCAATCCATGTGGCTGAGCACATTCTCGATGAGGCACGCCGCGTCCGGCCCGACTTGTACGTCGTCGCGGAGCTGTTCTCTGGGTCTGAGGAGATGGACTACGTCTTTGTGAAGCGACTAGGTCTCAGCTCTCTGATACGCGAAGCCATGCAGGCGTGGAGCACGGCGGAGCTGAGCAGACTCGTCCACAGGCATGGTGGCCGCCCTATTGGCAGCTTCGAGGTCGATGAGATTACCAAGTCAGACTCAAACTCACCGGCGACGAGCCAGACAAGAAATGGCACCAAGGGCGATCTCACTCGTGAGATAATTCGAAGGATCAAACCGACGCCTGTCCACGCCCTTTTCATGGACTGCACCCACGACAATGAAACGCCGGCGCAAAAACGCGATGCTCGAGACACTCTGCCAAACGCCGCTCTCGTCAGCATGTGCTCGAGCGCTACCGGTAGCGTCATGGGCTATGACGACATTTATCCTCGACTGATCGACTTGGTCAATGAAACGCGACAGTACACGTCCGAGTCATCAAACTCCGGCTCGGTCAAGGTCGGAGGCGGCAAGAACGGCATTGGGGGCGTCAAGAAGCTTCTCAACCAGATTCACACGCTGATGGGTAAAGATGGCTACGACGAGACCCACATCCACCACGAGGATGAGTACATTACCGTGCACAGAGTGCATCCCGAGTCTCGAAAAGGATACTTTCTCATTGCCCACACGGCGTTCCCTGGGTACGGAAATGGCAACGGAGCCTTCAACCCAGTCCATCTTTCCGGAACTCGCGCGAGACACCTGGGAAGCTGGATGCTGGAAGTAGATGCCAGCGAGGAAGCAACGAAGAAGACTTTGGGCGATGAGAAGTATCTCAGGGGCCTACCAAGCCGTGTGGTTGACCTGGCAGGCATCAAGATGGAGACGCAGGGCGAAGACACCACGATTTCAGTCCGTGACAAGTTTCCTCCAGGAAGCATCGCTCTCTTCGAAACATGGATTCCTACTGCAGAGCATTCGGCAGGCCTGGATACCTACGTTACCTCCGGCGCAGAGGCGGCATGGAGCGAGCTCGATCTGGTGGATCTAAACTTCCTCATGTACCGCTGCGAAGCTGAAGAGCTAGACTCCAGCAGTGGCCGAGATGGTGCCTATGATATCCCTGGCCACGGAAAGCTCGTGTATGCTGGTTTGCAAGGCTGGTGGAGCATTCTCAAGGGTATCATTTGTGAGAACAATCTCGCCCATCCCCTCTGCCAGAACCTCAGGGACGGGACGTGGGCCCTGGACTTTATTGTCGGGCGCGTTGAGCGGATGAGCACGACCCCGGGCAATGAACGACTCGCAAAGCCGGCAACGTGGCTCAAGGAGCGATTTGACGCTATCCGAACCATCCCCAGCTTCTTGCTGCCGCGGTATTTCGGCCTCGTCTTGCGCACGGCCTACATGGCGAGCTGGCGAAGAGCCATGGAGTTGATGAACAACAACATCAAGAAGGGACAGTGGTTCCTGCAGAGCCTTGCCATGGTCAGTGTTCAGCAGACTGGGTTTGTGAAGTCGGCATCTCTGTGGCCGAACAAGGCTGTGCCCAGTGTCGCTGCGGGTCTGCCGCATTTTGCAGTTGAATGGGGAAGATGCTGGGGACGCGATGTTTTCATCTCCGTTCGTGGGCTATACCTGGGAACAGGCCGGTTTGAAGAGGCCAGGGAGCACATTCTTGCGTTTGCCAGCGTCTTGAAACACGGAATGATACCCAACCTGTTGAGCAGTGGCGACGCACCTCGGTACAACTCTCGGGATTCAGTCTGGTTCTTCCTGCAAACGATTCAAGACTACATGCACTACGCACCAAACGGGAGTGCCTTGCTCAAGGAAAAGGTCAAGCGAAGATTCTTGCCGTACGACGATACCTGGTTCGCGACGAATGACCCGCGAGCTTACTCCAAGGAGAGCACAATTGAGGAGGTGATACAGGAGGCTCTACAGAGACATGCGTCTGGCATGAAGTATCGAGAGGCAAATGCGGGTCCTCAGATTGACTCTCAGATGAAGGACGAAGGCTTCAACCAGGACATCAAGGTTGACTGGGAGACCGGCATCATCTTTGGCGGGAACCAGTACAACTGCGGAACGTGGATGGACAAGATGGGCGAGAGTGAACGGGCGGGCTCCAAGGGCGTCCCGGCCACTCCTCGCGATGGAGCGGCTATTGAGATTACCGGGCTGCTGTACAGCACCGTCGCCTGGCTGGCTGCTCTGCATGAAGAGGGAAAATATGCCCATTCGGGCGTCGAGACGGCCGACGGCAGCTCAGTCTCGTTTGCAGACTGGGCGAGGCGCATCAAGGACAACTTTGAGCGGTGCTACTACGTTCCGCTGTCGCCCAAAGACGACTCCAAGTACGACGTCGAGTCGCGCATGGTCAGCCGCCGAGGCATCTACAAGGACCTGTACAAGTCGGGCAAGGAGTACGAAGACTACCAGTTCCGCGCCAACTTCCCCATCGCCATGACCGTCGCCCCATCCCTCTTCGACCCGGACCACGCCATGCACGCCCTCTGCCTCGCCGACACGGTCCTGCGCGGCCCAACCGGCATGGCGACGCTCGACCCCGCGGACCTCAACTACCGCCCGTACTACCGCAACAGCGAGGACAGCGACGACTTCGCCACCAGCAAGGGCCGCAACTACCACCAGGGGCCCGAGTGGCTGTGGCCCACGGGCTTCTTCCTCCGCGCGCTGCTCAAGTTTGACCTCAAGCGGCGCGCCACGCCCGAGGGCAGGATCGAGGCCTTTCAGCAGGTTACCCGGAGGCTCGGCGGGTGCAAGCGGATGATGCGGGAGAGCGTCTGGGCGGGCCTGACGGAGCTGACGCAGAAGAATGGCGAGTACTGCGCCGATTCGGTGGGTCCCTCTGCCTCCCCGTGATCCCTCTTCAACGTTTGGTCACCTTGGAGCCGGCATGACGGGAATGCTAACCCATGTCGACAGAGCCCAACGCAGGCGTGGTCGGCAGGCTGCCTCATCGACTTGTACATGGACGGCCTGGAGGAGCAGCAGGCGAGGAAGTGATGCACCAATCGGGCAGGCCAGAGGCAAAGAGACGGAATACACGAGGACAGGGCACGCACACACCTTTCACCTTTACAGCAGCAGCAGAGCACATGAGAATTATTTTTGCTGTATCGATAGACCGGAATAGAAAGCAAAAATAGCAAAGAAAAGCAAAAACACTGTAGTTTCACCCGTCACATCCTCCCTTCCCTCTCCCATGTCTTTCCATAGAATACCCATACAGCGGGGGCAGACAGATGTAGCCAAATTGCATGCTTCGCTTTCCCATTCCAACACCTCTAAAAAAAAGCCCCAGTTGCCACCACTCCGCTCAACAACGCCGGAGGTCCCAAAAATAGCATCTCGAAAGTCGAAACATTAAGAAACAGCTGATGACTGTAGCAGAGAACGCCGGTTGCGGGGAGACGGGGGCCCAGTCCGCGGCCAAGAGCAAAGGAAACACGTTTTGTGGCGAGGGTCGCCGCCCTGGTGTAGGTGCCGTGATGGCGATGCGCAATGGCGAATATATCCAACGCAAGAGGCTATGCATGTTTGTGCCTCGGCAAAGAAAGAAATCCAGGACGATGCGCGCAAGGAGATGTCATTTCAGTCGGATCGTCGTGCGAGTTCCATCTGTCAAGAGGTCGAGGGCGCGGTTTACGTCCGCTGGCTGACGGTCCACTTCTTCTTCTCCTTGGTCTTCCGCGGCTTTTCGGCGTAGGCTGCCCCCCCGGCATCGCGTCCGAGGGTCATGGGCGCGGCAGACTCGGATCCCGTGACGGCGGGGCCCCAGGCCGGGTTGGAGGCGGAGCCAGAGTGCTTTTGCCCGAGCGAGGTTTGGCGGTCCTTCTTGCGGAGGTAGCGGCGGCGCCAGACGCATGCGCCGATCCAGATGCCTGCGATGCCAACGACCAGTACGACAAGCATGATGACCCATTGCCAGTGGTTAGAGAGCCTGCGCGAGAATGTCAGAATACACCTGCGGACCAGGCGGGGTTGTTTGTCGACCTACCAGTCGCCGCCGCCAGTGTTGTTATTTGATGAGCCGGGGGCGCTGGTGCTTGTAGGCCGGTTATTGGTGCCACCGCCATTGTTGCCGCCGCCGTTTCCGCCCTTGTCCACGTTCTTGCAGATGTCTTGAAACCAGCCGGCGACGGACTGGAGCCCCCCTTGCACCCCGGCACAGGCCTGGTCGCAAACGCCCGCGGTTCCTTTCAAGAAGGCCGTAACCCTGGCGTCGGAGCAAAAGCAGGCGGTATAGGCAGCGGGGTTGCCCGGGGGATGGGCGGGAGGTACGCAGGCACCATTGGCGTCATAGAGCGGACCGCACTCCTTGGCGCAGTCGGGGAGTTTGCTCACGTCGTTGAAGGGGACGATTGTGGTGATGGGCGCCTGAGCTTGAGCTGCATGGCAAGAGGAGAGAGCAGGTCAGTGGACGACAATGCGGGGCGATGGAGTTGGGCTGCTTACCCATTGTGACGATGGTGGTGAGATGGTGGTGAGTCGATACAAGGCCGGTCAGTGTCGTGCAAGGCGATGGGGTCGCGGTAGACGGATTGTCGCGTAAAGCAAACTCGATGGCAACCGAGACGCTGCAGCACAGGCGGCTACAGGCGTCAGATGAATGAAGAGTGGTGTGGCACGTTCCGGATCGTCGTCGGTGGATGCCAACCTGTCGTCAGCGGGCGAGCAATGGGCGACTCGGTGTCGAAAGCTCGTCGGATATATCGGAATCGTCGTGCGCGGTTCGTCTGTCTGAGGAGCCGCCCGATCCGTCCCAGCCAATGCCCCGTCTAGAGTTCGTCCGTCGACCGTTTGCGGCTGCAGGCACACGGTTCGAGAGCGAAGCGACGCCGGAAAAGGGGCCTGGGGTTCGGAGGCGTCGCGCACGAGGATGCTGGCGGCGGCGAAAACAGTGGTGAGCGTCGACGCGACGTGGACCTGGCGAGGAACGAGCGTGGTTGTGGTGTTGGCTTGGTCGGGGCAGCGAGGAACGAATGGAATGGGCAGCGAGAGGCACGAGGAAATGGAGGCGTGAGCCGTCGGGTGGAGAAGCCTTGGTGGTGACCTGCTGCTTCTGGAGATGTGGGCCGGAGTACGTAAGGTACCTACAAGGAGGTACTTTTGGGCAGGGCGCAGCAGGCGGGCGTGGCTGTGGGCCTGTGGCGCCGTTTACAGGCGTTGGTTGGGAGTGTCCAGCGTGTCACAGCGCTAATCCCAGCGAGTCGCCGAGCCACCGGCGGTGCTGCGTCACGACTCTGGACCAGCACATCAATGATGCATTCTCTTGGCTGCTGGGAGGCGCTTGTTCGCAGCGCGGCACGAGGTTCTCGCCGACATCTCGGCATGGGCACTGTGCGTCACGGCCAGCCACGATCGATGGAATGTACCTTGGCAAGTCAAGGGCAGGCGAAATAGGGGCATCCGCAAGTCGAAGACCGAAAACACAGACAAGCCAAAACGAGCGCTTATTGAGATCCATGCTCCCTTGCTTTGTGCGGTAGGGCTGGGCTGGATTGGAGGGCAATCAGCCCCTCAAGGCGCAGTAGTGCAAGACGTATTCAGTTTAGTGGCTGCAGCTAGCGTCTTAAACTTTAGTCTTAATTACTAGGTATTTAGCCCTCTCTGCGCCCATACTCCGTACGTCCGTACGAATAGCAACTACTTCCATTCTCTGTCACCTGTTTTCAAGTCACATTCTTCCCAAGTCATTATTTAACATCCAGTATGTTCCCACGGGCATATATTAGTCCAAAAACTATGCCAAGGAATCGACTGCTCCAGAGGCCATACCAAAGTAGAGATACATGGCCGAAACGACGCTAGAGAGTTGTGAAACATGCTAGAGTACAGTGTCCCTAAGCGGAGAGCTTAATGTGCGATACTTGTTGGCAAGCGTTGAGGCAAGAGAATGTTTTTTAAACAATCCTCGCGTCTTAGCTATCTACCTAGATCTAACTTCAACGTCAATTCCTCGCTTTGGGTGCATCGGAGACATAGCAGGCTCCTGCGAGCTACCAGCCGATCTGTGTCTCGTCGGCAGGTCTGTCGATGCCGCTCATCGGACATCTTGATGTACTCCCGGGGAAGCATTAATTCGGGTATCTCGGAAAGATATCGTGATAGCCGCCGTTGGAGACATAGACGCTGGGGTGGGCGGGCTCGGGATAGGAACTGGGAGCCGTCGCTTACTTCTCCATCAACTGGCTGCAGCTGTGTCGAGGTGTAGGAGCCATTGATCCTGACTTGCGAGAGGGAGCATACTTCTGGTCCACTGTCTGGGTCCTTCAGCCAAGCACACGGTAGTGCACATGTTAAACCGAATACCTGGAGCCGACCTACATTGCGTAGGATCCTAGAAGAAGCCCGCAAAATCTTGCACCGGGGGGGGGTTAGCAATCGGAGATGTCACCGTCAACAGGTACTCACTGGTTGATTTGCTGGTATAGATGGTTCATCATACATCGTACATTCAATGTTCTGCCATTGCTCTTGCCAAGATGCATTTGGGCCTGTCAGCCCTGTGCACCATTTGGTGAAACGCTACGCACTTCGGGACCTCGTCGGGGTAAAATTGGTTGGCGATTAGGATATGTCGCTTGTGATCAAGGAAGTAAGCGCCTGGCGTAGTAAACGACGAGGTAACCGGGGAGGGAAACGGCGCGGCACACGGCATGGCCTGGATGACACGCGCAGCTGGCGCTCCCTGGGTAGGCGGAGGCCCAGGCCCGACGCCAGCTCTACATGATCCGTTCTCTGACGTCGGCTCCGGCTCCGAGGCCCGTCCCTTCGCCGTGCCTTATTCCAGCTTGGTCCAGCAAACAGCCGCGCAGGATTGGCGACAGCCAATATCCCGCTGATGAGGCACATCGTCCACAGCCAATATTGTCCACAGTCTACGGCACACCACTATCAAATCCTCAAGAATTACTTCGTACCTTCCTTTCTGCCTCTATACTGAGCATAGCCGGTGGTTTTGATTTGTCTTTCAAGTACCGGTACAGCCATCGCAAGCACTATCAGGCGCTGGCTCTTCTCCCACTCGATGTCTTAGCTACGTCATGAGCCTAGATATCGTCCCCCTCTAATGAGATAAATGGGAGTCATATCCAGAACAGAATAAGGGGAAGGAAGCAAAGTTGGTAGCGGAGACACAAATATCGATGTAAACACGCAAGCAGCATCGGCTCTCCGATTGGAACGATTCCTCGTGTACGAGCAGACGGAGAATCGAGGGGAGCGTAAAAGAGAAGCCAGGCACTAAGGAGTTCAGGTGGCAAGAGACGATGCGATGATGAGTTGCCGAGATGCTGTCAAGGATCTCCGCTGAAAGCGGCGCTTGGCCCTCACGCGGGTTCCGTCTACGACTCCTACATGTACCAAGATTAACATCATGTCTTTGCCTTAAATCTCCCCCCGGGGGGGTATGGATCAATCTCGGCGATACTCAGCACGCGTAAGCCACCTGAACCGCCACCACAAGTCTCTACGGACGACGCCGGGCACGCCGACGCCGAGTTCGACGCCGAAAACCAGTCAAGGGATGCGCCTCCTGAGGACCCCGACATCGCTACATCCCGCCAACTGCAGCACCCCAGTAATGTTCCTACATACATGCACCCTTGCACATTCCAGGAAGTATGGTCAAATCGCTCAGCCCCCTGCTTGCTATCAAATTCCAAGCCGCCATTGTCGGAAGAAGATAAACAGCATGAGGTACATTTCCAGGGGGACGCACTTGACCTCCCCAGTTCAGCTCTGGAGGGTCCTTTCACCGCAACGGGACTTTGCGATCGCACCACGGGAAAGAGTCCATGGACATTGCCGTCGGTTCGATATGGACAGCTCGCAATAAATGATCCCTACTGGTCACAATTTCCTTACGTGCCCTTGGAAAAACCTTCCCCGACTCCTGGGTTGATCCGGTTGCACTTGCGGGTCTGCAGGTTGCAGCCACTGGGCTGTTGTTGACATCGGCCTGTCTCCAATATTGGCTTTGACCTGTCACGCCACCACCTCCTCGTGTCCACCACCTTTGATGAGCAGCCGACGAAACCAATTGAACAGCCGACCGAAACAGGGCTAGCGAGGGTGAGATGGAAATGGGCGAGTGTCGTAGAGTAGTCTTCGGAAGACACAAACGGGCTCACCCTCCAGAAATGCGGCTCCGAATGTTCGTCAGTGTCCCGCAATGACCCACGACGCTAGGTCCCATGACCAGGTTGCGGTGCTAAATAGAGAATGGAGCTCGTCAAGCGGGCACGGACGGACCGATTCCCAGATCCGAGTCCTAGTCTTTGAGTCTTGACAACCTTTCTTCTGCTCTCAGTGAACAAGCAAGAGAGGATCTTCTCGGACTGGGAACGTCGTCTGGTGCAACTAGTGGTGACTCCACCCTACCTGGGAGTTTTACCGCTCAACGATGCCGTGTCTAGTTTCCCACATTTGGCTCGAATGAGTTGGAGTGATGTCGTAGGATTGTGTGACTGAATCGTCAACCAACATCACGCGGCTGCCAAGGGGCAAGAACAAGAACATGGTCGCGCTAAGTCTATCTTGTGGGCCCGGCATCTGGGGAAGATGCGCGGATGATGCTCCATTGGCTCACCCTGCACAGCTTCCAGTGGTAGTGTATGCGCCAGTCCCAAAATATCAGACCACTTGACTGTGGCTGCTCAATAGAGAGTATCTGCCATCCACAGCTTACTCGTCGGTGTGTGCTGGACGTGGGGGTTTGGTGCTGTCTGAATACTGACGCGCTGTCGATCCGCCCCGCTGACTTCATCACCACCCCAGGTATACATGCCATACTTCGCAGTCGTGGTCGCATTTTCTTCGCCCGGTTGGTTGTCATACTGCTTGCAGCTGCCCTTGGGCTTTTCTCTGTCCCATCCGCGATAACACCCTCCTTCGTGTCCATCTCGCTGCGCCAGGAGGCGGCTTGCGAGCCAGAGTACAGAGTCTAGCTTCAAAGTGCGCAAATATAGAGACACCGAATAACATGGAGCCACGAAGCGCTGCCGTGGATGATGGTTCGTCATAGCGCAACGAGGCTCTCTTGGCGAGGTCGCCATGTCGGATCGGGAAGAGCCTACACTCTACAAGGGAAACTGAAGCAGAGTATCCTGGTGGAACAGCTGCGGGCAGCGCAACCGTAGACCGATAGTGGGACTGACGATGGAGCTGGCTCGGCTCTTTTCCAGGGCAGGCTGTGGCCCTGTTGCAGCCTTCCCCGTCTGCCCGTTGAGTCCCTGGGCGGGAGTTGTAAGGTATACGACTCAACTATTAAGCCACGCGGGGCTCCGCTGGCAATAGGGCAGCGCCATTGCGGGGTTAGTGTCGGCGTCTTTCCGGCGGTCTGAGTGCAGTAGCACCGAGGAGAGAGTTGGAAGTTGGAACCTGGTTGCTGACCCTCAGTCGCTGGCGATTGCAGAAGCTCGGCAGGCGAGCCACGGAGAACGCCCCAGGCTTCAGGGGGCCGAGGCTTCGCCGGACTTACATACTGCCTCTGTGGAAATTGGAATGAAGCCTCTTCGAGCAGGGATGCAGGGCCCAGGACCCCGGGTCTTGGAGGGGTTGCGCCGTAAGTTCCACCGGGGCCAAGCTCCGAACGGTCTAGGTAGACCGAAGAGCATGCGATGTCATCAAGTTGGGCAAGACGCCACCGACATGTCTTCGTTGGGAAAGAACGCTGCAACAGGTCCCCAAGTGCGAGTATATATACAATACTTCATCCCTCATAGGAGGCTCGAAAGACATCCATCCTCGGTCCGTGCAATCACTCAACTCATGATGTTCGGTCTGAAGTCCATCGCTGTCCTAGCAGCCTCAATTGCTGTCCTCCCAGGAGTTAGGGGCCAGGACGTTGTGCTGTCAGATTCTTACTTCTTCGGTCAAAGTGAACCGGTCTACCCTACCCCCCATGGCTCAGGCGTCGGGGACTGGGCCAAGGCCTATTCCAAAGCCCGAACCTTCGTCTCTCGTCTAACACTGGACGAAAAAGTGAACCTCACCGGCGGTTTTAGGAATCTAGCGAATGGGTGTGGTGGTAACATCCCCGGCGTTCCTCGTTTAGGGTTCGCCGGCCTGTGCCTACAGGATGCGGGTAACGGCGTCAGACAGACGGACTATGTGAATGCATATTCCAGTGGTGTCCATATCGGCGCCAGGTAAGACTCCCTTCGTTGCTGATTTATATGTTGCTAATCAGGCTCCAGCTGGAACAAGGATCTCACCTACCGCCGGGCGTACCAGATGGGCGGCGAGTTCCGCCGAAAGGGTGCCAGCATCGCCCTTGGTCCGCCAATGGTTGGACCTCTGGGCAGAATTTCCAGGGGTGGTCGCAACTGGGAAGGCTTTAGCAATGATCCTTATCATTCTGGCATTCTGGCTGGCATCTCTGTCCAGGGGATCCAGGAGCAGGGCGTCATCTCGTGCACCAAACATTTGGTTGGGAACGAGCAAGAACTGCACCGGAATATCGAGAAAGATAACCAGAACAACACTATCCTCTCGAGCTCATCCAACATCGACGACACTACAATGCACGAGCTCTACCTGTGGCCGTTTGCGGACGCGCTCCGTGCTGGAAGCGCGTCTGTCATGTGCTCTTACAACCGCCTGAACAACTCCTATGCCTGCCAAAACAGCAAGTTGCTCAATGGGATCCTCAAACATGAACTCGGTTTTCAAGGCTTCGTTGTCTCTGACTGGAGTGCGCAGCACGGCGGCGTCGCCTCTGCCCTGGCAGGTCTCGACATGGCAATGCCCTTCGGGGCCACTTTCTGGGGCAACAACTTGACTCAAGCGGTCCAAAATGGCACCATGCCCGAAAGCCAACTTGATAACATGGTCACTCGTATCATGGCGGCATGGTACCACTTGGGACAGGACTCTCCCGACTATCCACCCCTAGGCGTGGGTCTCGTGAGAAACATGCTGCTCCCACACGCTATAGTGGACGCTCGGATCCCCGCCGCCCGTCCTGTCATTCTACAGGAAGCAATTGAAGGCCATGTCCTAGTCAAGAACATCAACAAAGCGCTTCCACTTCGGACCCCAAGGGTGCTCTCCCTGTTCGGATATGATGCCGTGGCACCGAATTTCAACACGCCCAACAACACCGATTGGAACATAGGCGTCCAGTCAAGCAGCTCTAGGTACTACACGTGCGGCTTCGCGAGCACCAGTAGCAATACCTGTCCGCCGCCCATTCCAATATCACCAAACGGCACCATGATCATGGGCGGCGGCAGCGGGGCTGCATCCGCCCCGTACATCTCCGCACCATTCAACGCGATTCAAGAAAAAGCAATCGACGACGGGACCCAACTCTACTGGGATTTCCGCAATTACGATGCCACCGGCGTCGTCCACGCGCATAGTGATGCCGCTATTGTCTTCCTGAACGCCGCGGCGGGAGAAGGTGTCGATCGTCCCAGTCTTCGCGATGACTTCTCCGACGCACTCGTCCGCAACATAGCAGCCCAGAGCAACAACACCATCGTCGTGATCCACAACGCCGGCGTTAGGCTCGTGGACCAGTGGATCGAAAACCCGAACGTCACCGCTGTCATATTTGCCCACCTGCCCGGCCAAGACTCAGGTAAAGCTCTGGTGGACCTGTTGTACGGAAAGGTCTCGCCGAGCGGCAAGTTGCCGTACACCGTTGCGAAGAACGAATCCGATTACGGCGTCATCCTCAATCCTCGAGCCGAAACTGCTCCCAATGGCAAATTCGCCAGGTTCCCTCAGGACGATTTTACGGAGGGTGTCTACATCGACTATCGCGCCTTCGACGCGCAGGGCATCAAGCCGCGCTTCGAATTCGGCTTCGGTCTAACTTACACGACCTTCTCCTTCTCCGGTTTGGGGTGCAGAAAGGCCAACTCCCGGAAGCTCTCCACTTATCCGGTCGGACCCATCGTCCCAGGTGGCCATGATGATCTCTGGGATGTCGTCGCCACTGTGACCGCCAAAGTCACCAACACCGGTACCGTTGCTGCCAAGGAAGTGGCGCAGTTGTACATCGGTATCCCAGCTCCGGGCCAACCAGTCCGACAGTTGAGAGGATTCGAGAAAGTGTGGATTCGTCCCAAAGAAACCGTCAACGTTGAGTTCAAGCTGAAGAGGCGCGACTTGAGCGTTTGGGATCTCAACGCACAGAAGTGGAAGCTGATTCTGGATGCTGACTTCAAAATCTTTGTCGGGAGCTCGTCGAGGGATTTGCCTTTGACCGGAGCGCTGAGACTTTAGAAAACCAGATAGCCTGCCAAGTGAAAGGTCGAGCCTATATAGTGGTAGACTTGAAGAATATTGATAATATTAACAGGCTGCGGAAATTCAACAGTCTAGCTCAACGTGCATGGGAACACCGCCACCACAGATTCTATTGCCCAACGGAGGCTTCTGTGCTCGGCAACCCACGTTCTGCTGCAAGCAGGACAATCCCGCAACGGCCATTCGGGTTTCAATATCTGCTCTGGCTGCAACGATGAGACGACAGCTCGCGGCGACTCACAAGTCGTTGCGATTTGCTGAGCCTGGACCGTCACGAGCCGGCTGGGTTACTGGAACAAAACATCGGATATCCGACATGATGACACCGACAGGAGCAGCATTGAGACCGGACAGGAGAGCATACACGGCCCGAGGGAGGGTTCGTTAATGTTAGAGACTTGGATAGAAAGCCCTGGCTACAGTGTTGTGTGGGCACTGTGGGGTGATTGCCAGGGGTCTGGTCTGACGGGACCCGCTGAAATCCGAGTGGAGCCTGTTCCTGCTGCCTGAGGTACCTGCTTTGCCCCTTTTCATCCTTTGAACTCTGTCTTCCACACTGGGCACGTCGCGCGACGACGCTCTCATCACCGGAGTCGCCGTCCACTACCCCAATTCGAGAAGCCCGATTCTCTGTCGTCACAATTCGTCTCCATCGACACTGCGCGACTGCAGTCGCACCATGATGCCTTGGGACGAGGTGGTGGATGGGTGGGGACGGCGCTGTGTGGCTGCCATCAAAAGCACATGCCGCATCGTAGCGGAGCCGGAAACCACGGGATATCCCCAGTGCCGTTGCGGCGAAGACCTAACATGGGGTCGACGACGGCTCCAAGCTACCTATACAGCCCATTTGAGTTCGAACACGAAGGAGCCTGACCAGCAGTTGGGCACACAGTCACGTTGACCCCCTGAAGTTGTCGTTAGTCCAGAAATCATGAGCCATCGCGCGGTAGGATGTTTTTTCTTTTCATGTTTCAGACACTCTGACAGGGTCTCGCCAGCTGACAAGGACGCGACGGCCGAGGTCGTATTTGATCGGATCGGACCAGAACAGGGGCGCCAGCCGTGTCGGCTCCCAGGAGCTTAGGATCGGCGGGAGATCTCGCCCTGTCTACACGGACTGTATCTCCAACATCCCCATGACCACCTCACGGATGCTGAGAAGAACGACCGTCTAATTGCTGCGCAACATACTTTCTTTGGTCCCAGCTAATCCGAGGCCTCGTCCATGTATACATACATGGCAAAACAGAAGAGAATGATGCGCCGGGGACGACGTCGACGGCTTCGGCGCCAGCGCCACCAAACCCCTGGGCTGTAACTACAGCCTCTGCAACAAAGCAGCAAACAAACGCCAACCCCTTGTACCAGCCCTCGCATCGACAGTCGAAAAGGACGCGCTCTCCGTCCCAGTGGCGGCGCTCTGCTTTACCTACGGGCGCAAGGCGACAGAGAACCGATCACGCGACCAGGCTACTTTGCCGAACCCTGAGTCGCAACATTTGAGCAGTCATCGTCATGGCCTTTGGCCGCACCACTGCTCTTGTTTTGACCGCTCCCGGCCCCAGTATTGACGAGGTTAGGCGGAACCCATGGCCCGTTGCTCTCGGTCAACCATTTGTGCATGGAGACGTTCGGGTTCTCATTGCCGGACGTCTTCTTGCCTAAATCGACGGTCAGCACCTCCCCTGTCGATGCAAGGGACAGTGTGCTGGCGCTCTCACATCCGGCGGCACCTCCGGACTTGTCGGTCTGGCAGGGCATTGTAACGGTACCTTGCCGGTTTTCGGACTTTGACTCGATGGGGTGTTTGTCTGCGAGTTGCGATTGTTGCCGTGAGAAAACTCGATGGGGTGCTTCTCTGTGAGTTGCGCTTGTTGTTGTGAGAAGGAATGGCTGAGATTGAAGCGACAACACGCATGTTTTATACTTTACTCTCGCGGCGCAGGCAGTCAACATCGTCAAGATCAAGAGCTTCTCAGCGCCAGCAGCGGCCTGTCCGCTTCAGCGCCACCGGAGCGCTGACCGTCACACCTGACAACTCTTCACGGCGGCGTGCCCTGTATCAATGCCTCGGTTCCTTGCATAGGTTGGCGACGGGCTGATACTGGGCCTCAAGCGAGAATCCCTTTGTTTGTGCGTCTCGCAACGCCTCCGTGGAACATGCGTTCATATCCACCGCCTCGGCCACAGTTACGCAATTAAACCTGGCCCCCCACCCAGATATGAGTCTTTGGTGTCTGTTACAGGTGTCTGGGTGCGGATGGCTATGGGCGCGGTATCAAGACGGAGAGTGGAATGCCTGACGCCGGTGTCTGTCCCTAAGCCACGAGAAAGACCGCCTCTGGCTTCCAACATGGCCAGCAGTTCACCGCTCGGCCAGCCCTAGAGAATGAAGGTGGGCCAAAGCGAGAACAACCCGAGTCCTGCCGTCCGTCTGCCTCGAGCCTCGTCGTTGCCCTTCAACTTTCCCCTACGCAAATGTACCCCCTTGCACTTGCGCGGGTAGCTGCACGTGGAGGGTTATCCGGACACGGCTTAACTTCCTTACATCGCAGAGTTGGTGGACCGCAAAAGCCCTGGCCACGCTCTGTTGCTCCAGCACTTCGCGAGCTTTGGAGCATCGTGACCAGCAAAGTTTTGCGGTGCCCTGCACGGCGGCAACCTGCATTGAGGGGCATATGCCACAGTAAGCGGCCAAGGATATCAGGCCCCGGGTGATAACTCCCATCGGGTCAGTCCTAGGTATCCCGCTCACTTTCATTAGATGTTGTGACACTCAAATGACGTCCTCATCACTTGTCACAACACTCGACCTGGACACGACACGCACGTGCGACTGCATAGTAAGTGAGTGCCACTAAGCAGCCACGTTCATGTGGCTTTGCGCCCCAGACAAGGAGCTGGCATCCGCTACTCCGTACTGCGTACGTTGTGCTCTACTCGCTGTCACTGTCCAACTGGGACTATCTGGACTTGGATCTCAAAAGATCGTCTCTGACGCACTGAATGCAACTATTGGCGCCAGCCACGCCAACTCGGGAAGTCCCCGGCACCATATATCGTCACATGTCACGGATGCACCAGCTCGCGGCTACGTACAGTGTCAAGCGGGCGTTCATCCGACCATACCGACGGCACAATGCAAGGCCACCTTTGGTGAGATGGTTTCAACACATAATACCCACGCTCACGGGACCTGTTACATCCCACGGTTACATACAAGTATCTCACCCAGCGCGGTGTCACATGACAGTGGTCGTCGGCGCCGATTACCTTGGCCACTCGAGCTCAAAGAATACTGGCCATGGGAGAGTGATTTCGAATATCTTGGAGTGAAATATTGATGATGCCCTCACTGTAGGCGTGCCATCCAGACGGTACATTTGACGCTGTGCCGAAACAGCCTCAAACGCCATGGGAGATTGACACCTGCACGCCAGAAGCCACCGCTGCATTAATGTCAGGGGTTCGCATTGCTGACAGCCAGCCACGAAAGAGATTGCTCTGTTCGTCCGGTCTCAAGTCGTTACTCGTACACTCCACCATCCGCTTGGCAAAGCCCAAGAGCCACAATCCATGTGGCTCTCGGGTGCCTCGGTTGCTCAACATGACAGCATTTGCAGACCATTATTGGCCATACACAACTGCAAATCTAGCATTCTACCCAATGGACTTCTATTGCTCCATGACGGCCACGCCGGTGGTCGCGCAGCCCAAACAGCTCTGTCATATGGTATGACCAGGCCAGGTACTGCAACGCCTTTGCCGCCACATGCCACAGCATGGTTCCTGCAACGGCAGGCAGAGACGAGGCCAGAGCCTGGTCCCTGTCAGAGAGGCCGCCAAAGCAACACCATGATACCTACTGGCTTGTTTACGAGCTCGCGTGTTCCGGCGATTCGGATTCTCCAGCTTAGGGAAACGACGCAAGGCATCCTCTGGTCCCGTCCAACCGCCTCCTTCGGTACAGAATCAGCGGCCATCCCCTGCCAGTCGGTTCAGGTCCCCCGGCCCAAGCCTTTGTGCTCGCCTGACGATACCAATGGGACCCCTCACAGACGGAGAGGCCAGCGGGTGAAGTCGGTGGCATTGCAGTGATCTCACCCTGTGCCACGGACATGCAGCGATCTGCCACTCCAGCCGACGTTGCCCTTTGTCAGCCCAAGGCAATCACGTCAGAATGCAATGACCAGATTGACCTTGTTGGCGACCCGTGTCGTGCCGCGGTCTCTCTTATAGGCAGAGCCCGTTGAACGTGTCTCTCAAAGCAAGCCTCGGAGAGAATTTGCGGTAAGATGTTGATTCTGTCTCGCTCCGATCGTCCCGACATGGCTTTGACAGACTGTTGTGTTAGCAACGAATTCAGCCATGGCTGTTGGTAAACCGCACCAGCATTGTTGCGCAAGTTCTGGTGACGTCCCGTGGGGGTCTCCCTCCATGTCAATGACGCGAACACCATACCGCCAGCTGCTGTGTCTGGAACCGAAAGTTACGTGTGCCACAAGCGCCTGCTGACTGCCTCGCGCAAGTGGTGAGCAGTAGAGGTGGCCGTGTTTCTGGGAAGAGTGACGCGGAGTCTTCGCTGGCTAGTTCCTCCGTGAGCACGTTCGGCGCTTTGATCTGGCGAGCAGTCTGACCCAAGCCGTGACACCTCTTCCTGCATGGATAAGGCATGGAGACTGCAACTCCAGGAGAGAGACCGACGGCCGTTCTCGCGATACACTGGGGCATTTCGACACGTCAGTTCTGATGAGTCTCGTCGGTGTGTACCACAGGGCGGAAATGAAGACTCGAGGCGCCAACGGCTGATGGACACGATGGTCTGGAAGTGTCGGCTCCGCCGCCGGGACTCGAAGATGGGGCTCGCATGCATGTGACCTGCGATGCACACCGCAGTCCCCTTGTAACTGAGCCATTGCGTGTTGCAGGAGAAGCTCTGGCAGCTTGACCATCGCTTCAGAGACGCCTCGATGCTTTTCCCACTTGGTGGAACGCTGACTGTGCATCAGGAGCCTGGTTGCCTCGTCGGCTGGCCAGTGCAAAGACTGGCTGTCCGCGTACCGACATGAGGGTTTAACTAGCTGAAGCAGCAAGGCAAACCTCGCGGCCCGATATAAGGCCCGACATCCGGCTTCGACTCGTCCGAGGCGGCTAGCTGCATGGCTTGGGGATTCCTACGCCATCGACCCGCGGCTGTTGAATGCGAGGGGCAGATGAGATGAAGCGTATCCTGCAACACAGAAACGTCGTGACCGGTACCGCTGCCGGTCTTCAGAGGCGGCATGGGCAAGCGAGATATATGCCGGCTTCTGCAGGTAATGCTAGAGTTTGTCGGGTGACAGTCTGCCTGATGAGGAAGGCCGATGGCCCACCAAGCCTCTGTGGGCTTGGTTCTTGGGAGAGGCCCCGAGCCCACGTTGTATGGGATCAGCTCAATGTAGCATGGTTGGCGTGTGGTTGTGTAGATTGACCGAGCTGGTGAGTGTTCCTCGGCTCGCTACGTAAAGCACCGTCCATTCCAAGTACGTGGGGATGGTGAAAGTCAAGCCTAAGAATAGATGATGAGCGATTGCAACTTGAGACTGAACAGGGGCGACGGGCTTGTCAAACCGAGTCGATTGGTCCATGGGCTACGTCGATGAGACCCGATCCTTCACTTAGCCCCCAGCCAACCGGAACGCTGTGCCAAAGGGTCGCTGCCCATTGCGTATAATGTCGCGAGAGGCGCGGCTGTCTCTTACGACGTCATGGCCTAGATCTCTAGTTGGGCCCGGTCAGTCGACTTAAGGCTGATCGTGCTACACACTGACCTCATGTTCACAAGACATGTAGGGTAACCCGCTCGCCGCATGACAACCTCGAGACGCATCGCTCTGTGCTGCCGTGTCTCGGCTCAAAGCACGGCTCGGTTCCAAATAAAAATAGTGCAAGTGTTCCGACATAATGGGCGGCAACGCAGAGGGAACCGAAACGGCCGTGTGCGACTGTAGTGCCAAGGTATGCTCGCCGTGAGGCGTATCTCGAGACTCGAGGAATCTGTTGGACATTCGCGGTGACATGAGCCAGAATTATGCGGGCGGTTCAGTGCACAACGCCCCATGTGGCTGCACTAATTTTGTGCATGGTCTGTGCGCTCGTGCGACGTCACCAGACCGCGAGTCGGATCTCATGTTCCATCACCATCGGCTCCCACACGCGTCGTCGAAGCTGCCGCCTGCACAACACAGGGCAGCTCTACACGCCCAGGCACACGCAGCCGTGCGACTCCAGAAGATCGCCCCAACGCCCGCGGAGAGACATGAGGCACCATGCGGCTGGACGATGACCCCGACAAGTGCAACCCCGAGGATTACATCAAGCCGCCGTCCAAGAACCGGAGGGACCTCGAGGTCCAGCTGGTGCTGTCCCTGATCCTCGGGGTCTCGGCGCTCATCGCGTTTTGTGTAAGTTGGCGGACTCGCAGCCTGGGGGGGAGTGGGAAGCTGACGCCCGACGGGACACAGATACTGCGCCCACGATGGCCCTCGCTGTACTCTGCGCGCAAGCGGCGCCCCGACCAGAACATCGGCCTGCCCGCGCTGCCCAACTCGTTCTTCGGATGGATGCCGAAGCTGTACAGGGTCACCGAGGAGCAGATCCTGGCGTCTGCCGGGCTCGATGCCTTTGTTGTAGGTGTGCTCGTTGCGGCGACCACCGTGGACAAGCTGACGCCCAACGCTCCAGTTCTTGGCCTTTTTTAAAATGGCCATCCGCCTCTTCATGGCCATGTCGTTCTTTGCCGTGGTGGTGCTCTGGCCGATAAACTCCCACTACCGCCACTTTCAACCATACATAGATGTGCTGGGCGGCAACCAATCGAGCGGCGACGACGACGAGAGCGACTTGTACGGCCCTGTGCGGCTACCCATCTACAGCCATGGGCTGGACAGCGACCCGCCCGGGGGTGGTCACAAGGACAGAAGCAGCGAGAAATCGTTCCTTTGGGCATATGTTGCCTTCACCTACTTCTTCGTTGCCTTGACGATTTACTCCATCAACTGGGAGACGTTCCGCATTGTCCGGTTCAGGCAGGATTATCTCGGATCGCAATCTACCGTCACGGACCGCACATTTCGTTTGACGGGGATACCCATGCGCTTGCGGTCCGAGGAGAAGCTCAAGAACTTGATCGAACGGCTGGACATTGGCCTCGTGGACTCGGTGACGCTGTGCCGAAACTGGAAAGAACTCGACGAGGTGGTGGAACACCGAGACCAGACTTTGCGCAAGCTTGAAGCCGCATGGGCCAAGTATTTGAAGCACCAGCAAACGGTCACGAAGCACCACAGCGACGCCACCCAGACGCCAAACGACGATGAATCAGTCGCAGACGCGCGGAACCACCGAGGCGACGAAGAGTCTGGTGAGAACTCGCATCTTCTCGCGAGCGATTCGAACCGGCCGCACATTCTGGAAGGCGACCGCCCTGAAATATTTATTCGGTACGGACCCTTGAAGCTGCGGACCCGCAGGGTCGATGCTATCGACTACTACGAGGAGAAGCTCCGCAGGCTCGATGAAAAGGTCATCGAGGCTCGCAAGAAGGAGTATGAAGCCGCCGACATGGCTCTAGTTACCATGGACTCGGTTGCATCTTGTCAGATGGTCATCCAGGCTAGGATAGATCCTCGGCCTGGCCGCCTGCTGACGAAATCTACTCCGTCGCCGTCCGATCTTGTCTGGAAAAACACCTACGCCTTGCGCGGCGTTCGAAGACTCAAGTCGTGGGCTATTACCCTGTTCATCACGTTTCTAACGCTCATCTGGATCTTCCCCACGGCCATCCTCGCGTCCTGGCTGAGTATCTGCACGATAAAACGGGTGCTGCCGTCCTTTTACACCTGGCTGTCGGACCACCCACTCATTCTCTCGCTCTTCCAGAACGGTGCTCCCACCCTGGTGGTGTCGTTGCTCAACGTTGCTGTGCCGTACCTTTACGACTTTCTCTCCAATCATCAGGGCATGATATCCCAAGGTGACGTGGAGCTGTCGCTCATATCGAAGAACTTCTTCTTTACCTTTTTCAACACCTTCTTCGTCTTTGCCGTTTCGCGCACGGGCTTCGACTTTTGGAGCGTACTCCGGGACTTTTTGAAGGACACGAGCAAGATCCCCGCGGTCATTGCGAGCGATGTGGAGGAGCTGTCCATCTTCTACATCAGTTTCATCATGCTCCAGGGCATCGGGCTGATGCCCTTTAGAATCCTCGAGGTCGGCAGCGTGTTTCTGTTTCCGATGTACCGGATGATGTCGTCGACGCCGCGGGACTACGCTGAGCTGCGGAACCCGCCCGTCTTCCAGTATGGCTTCTACCTGCCCACGGCGCTGCTGGTGTTCAACCTCTGCCTCATCTACAGCGTGCTCAAATGGGGCTTTGTGATTCTGGTCTTCGGGACCATCTACTTTGTGCTCGGGTACTTTACGTTCAAGTACATGGTGATGTACGCGATGGACCAGCCCCAGCATGCCACCGGCGGCGCGTGGCGCATAATCTGCTACCGCATCGTCGTCGGGCTCGTTGTGTTTGAGGTGGTCATGGTGGGACAGATTGCGTCCCTCGCTGCGTTTGTGCAGTCTGTGACGATCCTGCCGCTCATCCCGTTTACGATCTGGTACAGCGTTTACTTTAAGCGGAGGTTTGAGCCGTTGACAAAGTACATTGCGCTGCGGGCCATCAAATCGGGGAATCACGCCGACAGCGAGGAGGCTGTGGACGATGCCTTTGAGGGTGAGGACGAGCCTCGGCAGTCACAGGCTTTGCTGCGGCGGGGAAGCACGCTCGACGAGTTCAAGGAGAAGGGCTTGGTGTTTGTGAATCCGAGCCTCGTCGTTCCGTAAGTTGCCTGCACTCAGCTGTCGTTTCACGCCTGCTGACTCTTCTATCCAGCCTCCACCAGCCGTGGATATACAACGATCCGCCCCCGCCGTTGGCCACGGGCGACACGGAAACGGATGGCGACCAGTCGTCCCACGGCCAGCCGGCACTGATCCTACCCAACGCAGACAGCTCGCTGGGCATCGGTGATGATAACGTGTGGATGGACAACGGGAGGAGAGACAACTAGTGATACAAGGGTGATGCTTGAATGAAGCGATGCTACGATTGGGAACGGGGTACATGGCTGGTGGCGCTCGGGCTGTTCTGATGCAGTGTGGCATAATGGTATTGGTGCGGAGGATTGTGTTTTCTACAGGATGTCATACATACCCCCGAGTCAGACAATTCACTTTCAACGGTTTCTCGACTACTTGAGTTCAAGCAAGAGCAAGCCTATTTTAGCTGTTGCTCACCTGCCTAGGAGATACGCTCTCTGGCTGTGAGGTAGGTCCAACTCGACTCTGGCCAAGCGCTTCCATTTCGGTGTCCACACTCGACCTACATCTACTCCTGCCAGCCACCACACTTTGCATTTGATACCTACAACCACCACCACCTAATCGTTAATACCATCACCCACGCCAACACCACTAGCCTCCCGTGCCTGGGGGCTGCTATCAAGACGTCTTCGCAAATCCTCGTCTCGCGCGGCGTCGCCGGGACCCGGCCGACGAAGCGAGCGAGAACGGCATCGCAGAGATCGGCCGTCGAGAAGCGCGCCGTTGGGACCATGGCTGTCGTGGCGCTGGTGGCGAGCGGCGAGGACAGCATCAGGGCGCTGCCGGGGAGGGTGGCGGACGTGGAGAGGGTCGTTGGGAGTGATTATGCGGGATATGGCTGCAGTGTCGATGGTGAGGATGAGTTCAGTTCCTAGTGTGGGTGCCTGGCATTGGATGCTGACGAGTGATGTGCAGGGCGGCCGAGCTCGATGAAGGTTCCTACAGAGATTATACAGCAGATATACACACTCCTCTGTCCGCGGGACTTCAACGCCGCACGACACACGTGTCGGTCATGGTTCGTCGCGAGCCTCAGCCGCGTGCTCCTCATGGACATGCTCCGGCAAGGCGGCTGGTGGAGCAGCATCCTCCGCATCCTTTCGCCCATGACCATGGCCCGATCGCCCGGGCTGAACCAGGAGAGGATCATGAGCAAATGGATCTCGAGGGAGTGCAACCTCTCCGACGTCCACAAGAGCGCGTTTACAGAAGTCGGGTACGCGGACTTTGGCGACATGGTGCCGCGGACCCGGACCAGGGCCGGAGGGCTGAACGGCGCTGTGACGTACACGGTGGGCCTTTGCGGGAGGTATCTGATGGCTACGCATGGGCAGATTGCATACATCTACGAACTCAACCATGTTTGTTCCCCGGGGAGGTCGGCGTGGTCGATTCCGTTGCGGCGTCGGCAGGGGATGCCGTTGGGTTTCCTGCGGCCGGTGACGAGCATCATCTGCCCTCGGAGGATTATATCATGTAGCATGGACACGTCGGCTGGCCGGTACTCGGTGGCCTTTTTGATGGAGGGCCGTGTGGGCATGGTGTGCGACATTGCGGGCGAAGCACAGCGGTCCTCGAAGGCGTCTTCTGCTCAGGCGTCCAACGAGAGCTCGATACCAACATCGGCATCAGGCTCGGGGTCCAACTCGCCCGATTCGGCTGGCAAGGTCTTGAAGCCCTGCATATGCCATGAGAGATCCCCGCATCGCGCACCATGCGTTGAGAATGGACGGAGGTCCGTCTACAGGAACGTCTGCCGCGCGGATGACCCTCCGCGCTCCGTGGCCATTTGTCCTCAGCGCAACTGCGTGGCGTTTGGATGCGCCGCTGGGATCGAGCTTCACTAGGTGGATGCTCTGACTGGCCAGGATCTGAGCAGATGGTTCCCGCTGTCGTCGCCGAGTGACTTTCTCTACTTTCTGCCAGCTCGACGAGGGATTGACACGGCCAAGAAGCTCCGATTGATCAGCTCGGCCGCCGGGCTCGGCAATCCCCTCGAATCTCTCAGCGATATCGTTCAGGGGTTCAGCGCCCTGCTTCTGGGTTCTAGTGGCACTGCGGTGATGTCCTTGGTGAACACCGCACAAGGCCAGCCATCGATCCAAGATATGCACTCGATCATATCCCTGCCCGGGCAAGCTCCGCGAACGAGACCCATTGACTTCCTCGAGGGGGGATCATCGGATGCCAGCTTCTTTCGCAAGGTCTCGGCCGGCAGTGCGGACCATTATCGAGCTGTTCCCCTGAGCGATGGATACCACATTTTGTTTACAGACCCTCTGACGGGGAACCTCTGCCTCGGCACCGATGCGCCTGTGGGCTCTCTGACGCGTCTGCTGCGCAAAGTGTGGTTTCGACCGCCGGCGGGAGTAACTTTGCCGGTGCCGATTCTCTACGCTGCGGGAGCAGATACCCGACATGGCGTGCGCGTTGTGGCCACGTTTTCGGCCGGCGGTCCTGTAGGGTCGCCCGAGTCCGAGGCGGAAGGGCAGATTGTTGTGTTTTACACTGTACCGCCAGACCTGTTTCACGACCTGTCTCCGGCCATCTTCCAGCCGCTGGCGGACCAGCTCGACGAAACTGGACGGCGGAGAGTGTCTGCCTCATGGCATCTGGACGAGCGCTATCGCGCAATCGACATCTTCAGCGAGCCGTTCCAAAACAGTGCAGTGTATCCCATCGATATCAGCGGGCAGCCGGTGGCAATGTGTAGCAACCTGACGGAGATTGCGTTGGATTCGTCTCCCGAGATGATCATCTGGGCATTTAGTGCCGAGGGGTGGGCCAAGACCTGGGCGGTTGATTCTGGCAGCTTTGGGCCGTACATGAGGACGGCGGTCCAACGGGATGGCAGCGTTCGACGAGTCGACAATGACGGAGATGTCGCCATGGCTGGCAGCGACGAGGATGGTGACATGACAGAAGTGAATTCAGTTCTCTACCAGCCGTTGGATGGGGCCGCTGGGAATAGTCCCCGTGAAGCGGAGACTCCGCGGGGGTGCTACTTTGACCACAGGCGTTGGAGGGATGGGGACAGGATGAGTGGTACGGTGAGCGTCGACTTGGTGCAGGAGCTGAATGGCATTGTGAGGCTTGACGTGGAGCTCCGATGATTGATGAACCGGGTGTGACGTCGTTTGCGGGCGGCTGGATTGAAATAGACTGTACAGAGTATTGATATCGAAATAGACGACATGGCTTCATCTGCAGGGCTGTGGCGCGTCATGGGAATACATATAAATTCTAAGAAGACGCTGTTATCCTCCGGCTCTAGTAGCACAATCCCTTGATATGCTCCTTATTACTAGGCGCCTATAAATAAACTAAACTCTCTGCTCCTCTATCGACATATGCTCTTAATTTCTCCTCTTCTTTCCCTCCCATTTAGCCTTCGTAATTATCTTAGCTGTATATCTTGTCTGTCTCTATTCTCACCTATATTTATTTTATAGACTTCTTATTTATACCTAGTTTATTTAGTGGGTTGTGTTGACCTGGGGCTCGCGAAAAATAGGGGCTCGTGTAGATAGGGGTCGCTTTTCTACAGAGCGTTTTCCCCCTCTTTTTATCCTCTTTTTCATCGACAAATCCATCATCCCTTTTTCATCCCCCTCAGAGAGATCCCTTTAATACTCGGATCCCGTCTTCTTCCTTTCTAGGCAGGCCCTTTCCATCTAACTCAATCCCTCTTTGCGAGGTTCTTGGCTCTCGGCCTGCATCCCTTAGTGCGGCGTTTTCTCTCAACAAAGTAACAATTGGCTCCATCTAATCTATTAACAACCGTGGCCCAGAATTCTGAGACGCAGATTATGCTACCTTAGTCAGGTACAAGTCGAACATACGAGTATGCTTGGTAGAATAATTAATAATGACTCGTAAGATCCACCGTGCATAAACTTGCTCCTCTATTCCACTATGCGTATCGTAAGATCTATGTACGGACTACGTACGAGTGTTTCTTATTAACAACAAGATCACCACAGGGGCAGGTGGAGACAGGAAATAAAGTCATCTATGCCGCTCCTGTCATGCAACCGGAGATCTAAGAATTATGCAAGCTGACAAGGGCCCTGGGGAGGCACCCGGCGGCAGGTGGGCAAGCAAATGGTGAGGCTTGAAGAGCAGTACTTTCGTAGCTTTTCGAATTACGTCTTGCATGGAAGATCCATACTCGTAGAGCGCTAGCGGGTCTAAGGCGTCTCATGATGGAATATCCACGGAACCTTCTAGAAGATAAATTCTTACGTAGCTGGCACGGTTTCCCTACGATTAATGGGCGAAGCGGTGAGTCGGTGACTCGATTCGCTGCTCCTGCTTCCTGGCATGCTTTCGAGCGCGACGCTGCGATGGTTTTACTCTGGCAAAAGGCCTCGGGGCGTATGCCATCGATGGTAGTCTACTGCCCTGTGACAGGTTACCAATAGTGCAATCGTTTATAAGCACCTGTGGATTCCTTGGCGTTTCATTCTAACTTACTCGTAGGTAGGTAGCGCAGGACCTGTGGCTATGGCAGTGCTATAGCCTACCGCTACCACATAACGTGGCTTAGCGCATATAGGCCCACTACTACTATTAGATTTAAACTTATGCGAATATTAACATTAATCATGTCGACGTGCTTTCTTATTCTACATGGAATAATTCTTCCCCTTTTCCCTTATAAAAAAGCAAAAATTAAATAGCGTAGTAATAAACGTATTATTAAATAGGAAATAACGTTTCTAAGGAATATTTATATGTAGAGCTACTATACTTAAAGAGAACTAGCTTATTACTTTATGAAATACGCATGGAATATCGATTGTTATGCGCTAATACTTACTAGTCATTCGCATAATGCTAAGTCTATGCTTCCAGGGGTCAAACCTCGGTCTACTCATTAAAGGTCATCCTATCTAGTTCGTGGCTTTATATATAGGCTTCCTATAAAAGCGGCCGAATCTGACCTACTAATAGCTAACTGCAATAGCTTTATCCAACTGATTAGCTACATAACGTTTACGCAAAAACATTCTTTCCTAACGCCTTAATTATCAAGATGAAGGCATCCATTATTGTCCTTGCTTTCCTTAGTGGACCAGCTGTCGCTGCTCCATCAAGCCAGTCGGGCCAGCTGGGCAAAAGGGGCGAGGGGCCCGAGGGGGTCCCGCAGGGTGGCGCAGGGGGCGGCCAAGGGACCCAGCCGGGTCAGCCGGGTCAGCCGGGTTGGCGGAATTGGGTGGAACCGCCGGGTCAGCCGGGTCAGCGGGTTTGGAGTTGGGACCAGCCGGGCCAGCCAGAGCAACCGGGCCAGCCAGGTCAGCCGGGCCAGCCGGG